>CM057812.1:9915533-10183033 GCA_030067965.1 Latrodectus elegans
ACACCATTGAAGGCGCTCTTGTCTATGACGCAGCGACAAGGGAAGCCGCAGCCATGGTCTCCGAGCTGAGAGTCCATGCTGCTGCAAACGTCGTCGAACTGTTCGTGCAGACACTTGTTGTCTTCCAAACGACCCCGTTTTTTGACTCATGGCTCGTGACGTGGTTGCACGCTCCATTACGGCCATGCGGATAATATGCCTGTCGTCTCGGCTGCTAGTGATAGGTGGCCGTTGAGATCCCGCATGGCGTTCCATATTACCGTCCTGAACCCATCGATTCCATATTCTGCTAACAGTCATTGGATCTCGACCGACGCGAGCAGCAATACTGCGATAAGATAAACCGCAATCCCGGTACGCTACAGTTCGACCTTTATCAAAGTCAGAAACGTGCTGGTACGCATTTCTCGTTCTTACACGTGGCATCACAACAACTTTTCACCAGGCAACAACGTTCAAATGCAATTTGTGTATGAGGAACCGGCTGAACAATTTCCTCATTTAAACACAATGTAGGTGTCGCTACTGGCGCCTGCTTTGTCTGAATGCGCTGAAAAGCTAATCATTTGCATATCACAGCACCTTCTTCCTTTCGTATAAATTCCACATCTGTCGCCTTCTTGGTGTAGCAATTTTAATGGCCAATAGTGTACATTCGTACATAAATGATTTTAATTAATGTATCCGTACTTAAATTTGCACCCAGATTTTTGTTTTATAAAGAAAATTGTATCACAAACAGATATGAACAACGCGGTACTGAAATGCTAATGACAAAAACACTTTTGGAACCTCGTAGGCTTACAGCTCGCATTGCATAAAATTGAATTTTTTCACAAAACTCGTGAAAAAATTAGAACACCGTCTAAGCTGTTTTTTAAAAAATGCTTACGTTCCATAAATAGTTTTTCTTCAAGTTTCATTCCGGGAATTTAATTGTTTATTTCATTTTTATAACGAATCAACTAAATTGTGTTTTAATATCTATATTGTAGTAATAAAAATTCTCTATCATATTCTTAGAACACAAGTATTTGATTAGTAATGATGAACAATACATTTTCATTTTTACAACTGCATTAATTATATGCCTCTTATATATATATATATATATATATATATATATATATATATATATATATATATATATATATATATATATATATATATATATATATATATATATATATATATATATATATATATATATATATATATATATTGTTGTTTTGTTGTCGTGAACCAGATAGGCTGGATATATGGGGTGAGCTGTTCCACTTTTACAACTGAATTATATATAGGTGTGGAGTCCAACTTCCTCAGTACACACATTCCATAGGTACTCGTTTATAGGGTACGCAACCATTCACAACTCATTCATACAAGAAAAGGACACAGACAGGATAGATAGAGAGAAAGTATATCCATGCCCGAACCGGGATTCAAACCCAGGACCTACCTATCAGCAATCAGGCACGCTGAACACGAAACTAGTTGGGTGGTATATATATATATATAATTAAAATAGTAACAGTATGATGTAATAATGATATACGAAAAAGAATAAATGCATAATGTGATCTGTTTATATTTAAAAGGTTCAAAGAAAACTAAACTATTTTAATTTTATAGTAGCTACCCTGAGTAAAATTATGACATAAATTATCATAGTTTTGCTAAGGCTATGACAATTTGGGACAAATATTAAAAATTAAATAACAGAATGCTAACAATAACGCGCGAAAAAAGAATTCGGGAAATATATTATAATGAGGTCCATTTTGTATTTAATTGACACAAAACAAATTGTGGAAGTATAAATATATATATTGACTATCCTGAACAAAATTGTGACAGGAATTGTCATAGTGAGGCTATGACAATTTGTGTTAAATATAATAAATTCTGACAAATAATATTTTGACATTTATAAAAAAGGAAAATATAGAAAATTAAATAACAGAACTATACTGGAATGGCATGCGAAAAGTAAGGTAATATATAATAATAAGGCTTTTTTTGTACCTGATAGGCTTAAAATAAATTATGCCGTTATAAATATTCATTTGCTAACCTAACCAAAATTGTGGTATAAATTGACATTAATTTTGCTGATGCTCTGAACAATTGGTGACAAAAATCGAAAATTTAATCATAAAAGAATTCTAACAGTGACATGCCATTTTCAAGCAAAACTTGAGAAATATTTTATTATGAGCAGTGTTTGCATTTAATTAGCTCAAAACACACCACTGACAAATCTGTCATCAGATCTCCTATTTTATGGGGTGTTTCCTAGACGACAGGTGGCGAGAGGAAGCCGGAGAAGACAGCAGAACTGTCACGGACGATGGAAGGGAACGCCACGCGCTCCGCACCCTCCGAGACAGGTACGTTTCTTACGTTTTCTTACTCTCTACCTCAAAGCAATATATATATAGATGTATATATATATAAAATTTTTTAATTTTTTGGAATTTCGCCATAAAAATAATATTAAGATACTAAAAATATCCTTTTCTGTGTTTGATAAATGCACGTGGATTTGTTATTTAAATTCACAGTTTTGTCGAAGAAAAAGTTTTGATGCATAAAATGCAAAATATTGACTTTTGTTATTTCTATCAAAAAGAAAAAAAAACATTGTTAAAATTAAGTTCAGTAATCCACCCTATAACGCGATATATTATAGGAAAACGTGTTCTACGAGTACATTGTAAAATGACTTTTTATTATTAAAGGCGGTTTAACTGGAATATATAGGGAACAATGTGTTATGAACGAAATGTGTGCATTTTATTAAACAAATTAAGAACAATTTAAATAAGTAAATTTATATAAATGTAACTAAAAACAACAGTTCACCACAAATGAATCAAATCATCCCAAAAACAGTTTCATTACATGTTCATTCGCTGTAGGAGCTACCTGAAACAACGTTCCGACATCTTTTTAGCATAATATACAAAGGTCAATAATATAATTTTATTCGATTTCATAAGAACACAATTGACACAATGTGCAAGCGAACGCGAAATTGATTATACTGTAAAAATCATTATGAATTTCTCTATACAAAAATATGGCTTGGGAAATCAACGCGTTATGGGGAGGGGGGGAGAACATGTGTTATACGAGAGACATAAAATCGTGTAATATGAAAACGCGCTATAAGAGTACCGTATTATAAGGGAGATTACTGTAAACTATTTTGGAGTAAATGTGAAGGAATATTTAAATATATATGAGAAATTTACCCCCACACACACATTATCTTTTTATAGATAGATAAAAAAAATAAGATAAACCATTTATAGTAAGTCAGTTAGATATATTTTTGACTAACAGAGCTAAAGCTGTTTAGATTATTTCTAAAGCCTTTTAATATATATGTTTTACTATTTATGTTAACGAGATAAAAATAGATATTTGGAGTTTTTCCTGCTTTCCCATGATCCGTTAGTATTTTTATAACTTTAATACGATTGGTAACATTTTTTGTTTATTGAGAAGCTAAGCGTAATTATTTAAAACAACTATTATGCTACAAAAAGAATAATTTAGATATAATGTTTTGAATACATTAATATTTACTCTTAGTTTTATGATTATTAGTTACATAAAAACAGGAAATCTTGCGTGAATTCAGTAAAAATTAATGCTTTGTAAATTTATGCGCTGTAAATGCTAAATGTGTGTACTATAGGCAAATATGTATTAAAGAAATTGCGAATCTTTTCTATTACAATGTACTAATATTAAAATAGTGTGTCATAATGTGCCACAAAAAATTAACTCATTCTTTCAACATTCTTCGTCGTTTTCAATAACGTATTTCACCTATATTAGAAACTTGATTATATTATTTCAGAATGATTAACAATATTTTTTTGGCAACGGTCAGGGAAATAATACGGTAAAAAATTCGGATCCACAAAGGAATAATCCTGTAATATAATTTACAAAGATCATAAGTGTACAGAAGAAAGGCTCAGAGATTGTCTATTTTTTCGTTGATTTTTGATTTTTTTCTATGTTCATTTCTATTAAATTCAAAGTGTAATTTTTTTAAATTCAGAAATTTTTTTTTATTTAAACATAATAATTGCTAACATTTCTGCTTATATTCTAAGGCTTATATATTAGTTTGCTCACTGTTTCATGCAAGAGATCGATCAAATAATTATTTTTCTGTTCTTAAGCGAAATTTTTAAAGTGCAATTATATTTCATATTATAAAAGAATAATCAAGAAAATTTTATGATGATCTTAGGGTGTTTTCGAAGAGTATGACTGATTGTATTTCTTAATTTAATCACCATTGTATCTTACTAAAATAAGTTAGTTTGTGTAGTAAATATAGATTCGATAGCGACTCTCTAAAAATGATGCATAATTTTTCAAACTTATTTTTGATTAATAATTTTAAAAATCTAATTATAAAGTTGAAATATTACTTTAATCTATTAAATTTATTAGTCGTTAATTTTTTAACTTTAACCACGATTTGTAAATTTCTTTGTTTAATTAAGTAAAATCATGATATAATAAATTTAATTTAACTGTTGCAAATAATTTCATGATTTCAGCACTTAATAGAGCAAAAGTGAGCAACTTAACGATTGTCTGTTACTTATTGCATTGAATTATTTGGAAGTAAAAAGTTCGAGTCCATAAAGATTACATCGAACCCTAAAATTTCAAAATTATAAGAATGTGATAGATCATTATATATATATATATATATCAAAAATCAATCTAAAAGCATGCGGAATGCTAACAGGATCCTAATGTTCCAATATAACCTGAAGTATCGCGGTGGTAATAATATAATGTATGTATTCGTATCACCATTTGTAATCTCGTCACCAGTTCGATAGGCAAAGTATTCTATCACTAATTCAAAGCAAAAGGAAATGAACATAATACAGAATACAGTAAATTTTTCTTCATTTTATTTTAAGTACATGCAAAGGAGATTTGTATCGTTATATCTTTATGTTACATATTTCATTAACGTTTCAAGCCTTCCAGCTTTTTCAGATCGTGGTTTAACATGAATAACGCGTATGTAGCTTTCTGGAAAAAACTATAATTTGATAAAAACTGATATCTTCTAATTTATTTACTTTTTCTTAGCTTTCTTCTATATGTGTTTTGCCTTTACGAAATGAAATTTCACGTTTAGATCAGCTAAAAAAAAAATAAAAAGATGTATAGAATGCTTGAAAATATTCTCTTTAGTTTTAAAATCATTCGGTATTGAATTTGGAATTCCTTTATTTCGTTCATTTCAATGCATGCAAAATCCGATCAGCATATATTTCCACGCATTTCCGATAGGCAGCATGTTGGAAACACTGAAAACACGTTCACTTTTTTTTATCATTATTTCATTATTTTACAACAAAACAGTACCAAATGGAAATGAAACATTTTTCATTTCCATTTGGTACTGTTTTGTTGTAAAATAATGATTTTTTTCACCGTTTGTTATCTTTTCTTTGTGTTACGGTCGAGATGCAATTTCACTGTCACGATAGAGTTTCCGGCTCCCCTTTCCTCTATAATTCTGCTTCTTTATAATCTGACAACCATGTGTGCCTTTTGGACATGATCTTTTGGTCTTTGGGTAATTATATATATATATATATATTACCCATAGATTAAAATCCGAAGCATTTGTTTCCTTCCATTCTATGCTCCCATCCTCATTTAATTGCGGATAAATTAAAAATAATTTTTTTCATAAATGAATCAATATTAGTCCATGAATCATGATATATCAAGTCAATCACACATATTTGAAAAATTTCAGTCATTTAAAACAAATTCTGCAATTAATTCCATCGTAGATATATACTGAATAAAGCAATCTCTATTATTAATTGCTTTTAAGTATTTCCTTTATATCTCTGAATTTTTCTTTTCAAGTACTTCCATTTTTGAATCGATGCAGGAGTATATAGATTAACTCCTTTATTCCAAATAATTGACAAAATTAACTCAATCTGACTTTGCAACTCTTTGCTGTGTGTTGAATTTTGTACAGATCATATTACAACACACTATGAAGTACTGAATACAATATTCTTCATTTTTATTAAAATTTCACAAACGAATTTTATGTTTAAAGGCATTGAAAAAGGATGCTTTTGAAATACTTCAAAATATTTAGGACACACAAGAGAAATATATGTTGTATCTTTTATTTATTTCCCCAAAATTTCGTGTATCATTTCAGTTCATTTCCTTTTGATTTATAAATTATACTTCCATATAATTTTACAAATAATTTTAAAAATCCAATTAATTGGTTTTTATGTAATAAATTCAAGATACATAATTATATATATATATATAGCATTCCAATATGTGCTGAAAAATATAACAATTTCGATAATTCAGATCTAAACAAAGCTATAATTTCAATTATTAGTTATGAAAATTGTTTTAGATAGTGTTTCAAAATCTTCTTAATTCATTATTAATCCTCTGTTTAGGTAATACAAGGTAAAATCATATGTCATTTTGCAGGAATTAAAATCAAAAGATAAACTGAAAATTATCTCATATAATCTACTGCTAAGTAAGGCAATTTTCTTAGAAATGAAGAAAATTAAACATTCTAAACCGGAAATTCACGATGGATCCATGTGTTTCACATCACTGCTTTGTTTTTTCTTACAATAAATAGAACTTGGTAAAAGATAAACACTTTTTTTGTGGATGAAATGAATGTTCAAAAATTTAGTTTATTAGTAGCTTTAAGAAATTAGGGTGCCCAATATTGAAAATAGACACTTTTTTCGAATAGCTTATTTTCATGTATGATTGAAGAAAGAAGATGGCACTCAAAATACGATAAACCAACCAGAAATAGACCAACATCGATAACAATATGGCGCCAAATTGGCAAGAAACTGAGGGACAACCTAAAGTATAGGTCACTTGTAGTACTGTTTATTTTTAATAATATAGTTCGCATTATTTTAACTTAAAATATAAATTTTTTCGTGAAACAATAACTCATAAACAGATATCAAATCAACTAAGTTTAAATTTAGGATTCTTTGTTTTAAATTTAACTAGTTTCTTTGGTATACATCCAGCTGTCTGTTTCTAGCCACTAAACACACGCAATCGTCTCGTAATTCTGAATCACGGTTAAGGGACGAGGTCAACACCTGAGTTGACACCTACTTCTTCACCTTTCATCCCATCAACAGGACATTGCAATCACGACATACTTTATGAAATAATTTCAAACTATAAATGTATATAAAAATTTTATTTTTTTTACAGTAAATATCAATGCTTGCCTATAAATTAAAAACAAAACTATTTAATTATATTTTTTGTATAAACTTAGAAAAAAATGAGAAATTAATAATGTCACTTAAAAATTATTAAACAGGTTAAATTTATTGAACTGGAAACTAACATTTCAATCCCCATACTGACTAAAACCATAACATTTAAAAAATTAATCATTGAAGTTCTTAATTTTCCTACATTTTAGAGAAAAATATTCCATTTTAAAAAGGTTTATTAATTTAGTTTTCCACAGTAATTCATTTAATTAAATAAGACCAATGATTTTTTGCAAAAATTCTTGTTCTTCAACAAAGCATCGGAATGAATTAAATTATTTTCTTTACACGCTATATATAAGCTGTATAAGAGAAGAGATGTCATAAAATTTTAGGAAAGCGTCATGGATTTTGGTGTAGCCAGAAATCAAATACTCCTTAACTGACGTTTGAAATTTGAACTTAGACGTACATATTGGGTAGAAAAACATTAAAAGCTCTATGCGCGCGTATTTTATCTAAAAGAATGTGAATAAATTTGATTAGTTAGAAGTAAAAACACTTATGATATCTCTTTACTTTAACAGCGAATTTCTTATGATTAAGCATCTTTTTTCTTTTAATTTCTGAAAACAGAAAATTTTCACTGTCTCAAAATCTGTATAGACTTACATTTTACATTTTTTATCAACACTTAATTGGTTGAGAGCGCTAAAATTTTGATTGGTTAAATAAATGTATAATATTTCAATCTTTTTATAAATTTATTTCTTGCAATTAATTGCTTTAAAATTGGAATATTTCAAACAGGAAAACTAATTTTATACCTTCTTATGTGTTGCTTATACTTAATAAAAAAAATTTAACGTTTTTCTAAAAACTAATAATTTTTTTCTCATTTATTTATTTGGCGAAAGCTCTTCTCATGCAGTTGACAGTGTAAAAATAAATAAGAAATTCTTCTATTTACCACGGGAGAAAAATAAGTAGCGTAAAAGTAAACTAAACAATATTTATTTTATTATTTACAATTGTCTTCTCATTACTAGAAAAATGAATTTAATATAAAATTTCTTTTAAAGTAATAACACCCAATTCATAAAATATATATTTTGTTCCTTTCTCAAGAATCATTCGTGGAGGAGGATTTACGCTAAACGAAGAGAACATTTTCTTTTTAATCATGATTGAAATCTTTTGCTATAAAATATGTATTTTCTGTTTAAGATGTTAATTATGATATCTTTATTTCTGTAATAAGTACAAAATGTAAATAGAAATTTTGATTCCGTGTCCGAATAAAATAATATATTACTATCCCTTCGAGTTGACATTATTATTATTATATGTTAAATGGTTGGTTATTTTCAAGAGATTTTCATTTAATGAATTTTATTTAAGTGATTTTTTATTTAATGAATAGATATATATATATATATATTTTCGCTATTTTAAATAACACCATTTTGCGTTAACAGTCATGCTATCTTTGAAGAATCCTTGTGGTTGGAGCACAATTTTGCACTGCGTAGTTATTTCATTTTAGTTACTTTATAAAGAAAAAAGACATGAAGACAATTGATAAATACATATTCTTTTCCTAAACGTACTTTGGTTTACCATGGCTTTGTGGTAGGATATTGTCCTTTGGAACTTAAGGTCCCTGCTTCAATATCAGTCCCTATTAGACAAAGGGATGTTGCACTTCTGCCATCTGCATACATGTCTATTGGGTTGAGTTCTTTGGAGTTTTCCGGGTTTCCTCCCTTTCGACATCTGAATGAGGCTAACCTTCTATGATAAGTCCTTCCGTATGGTAATTTACTATGCGGATGTTAAACTGCTTTATAAGGCCTTACGTCATTCCCTGGGCTATCTCAAAACGAGCCTTAAGTTACCCTAAGCTTTGTTTTTTAGATGTATATCTTTAGTTGAAAATCTTAAAGTAGATATTCGAAATACAAAATTGGATTACTTTTATAGTCCTTATTTGTGCTCTTGATATTTCATTTAAATACTTTTTCCCTTAATAAATAGAAACTGAAGAAAATGTACTTTGAAACGTACCACTCGTTATTCGAGCTTGAAAATATGACCGTTCGATGTACTAAGAGGAAGAGTAATGCCTATATTCTAGCTCTAGTTGTATCCAACGGATCCTATTGGGTTTCAACACCACGTTAAAATTTATTATTTGAAAAATACTTAGGAGGGTTATTTCGATAGTTTTAAGTCGGCCAAAAGTATGCTATTTTCACAGATAAAACAGGAATTTCAGTTATTTCTTGATAGGGAAAAAAAATTATTCTGAAAATATTTTCAGCCATTTTTTTTCTTAATTTTATTCATAGAAAAACAGAGTTAAATTTAGTAAAGCAAACGTGTGCTCTTTCAATAATAAACAATTCCCCATTTTTCTATTTTGATAATAATTTTGACAAATTGCTCTTTCGTCTTAAACTGAATCAAAAAATAATAATAATTTAAAAAACATCGATTTGATTAAAATAAATTGACATAACAATAATTCATAAAATGTGCTGCATGATACTTGCACCAGCTGCTATGTTTTCCACCTTTCAGCAATACAAGGGGTGGAAGTGGGAGTACTTTATGGAGTGGGGCATCCTGTGGGTGTGCCCTCGTAGCCCCGAATACGAGGCACCGTAATTTAGAAGCAGAAACTCAGCAGAAGACCAACAGACCTGTTCTGCCGTCCCCAGAGATATCATTTCATATGGAAGTCATTATAACCATAACATATTTAGCGTGCCCCAGTCTCTATGAGAGAAGTCTACGGATTTTCAATTAGATTAGGATTCGAAACCACTACCTTCGGATAACGAATGCCCTGACCAATCAGGCCACCGTGGCCTCTAATTCATAACATTGCAAAATTTTAAATTTCCAAATCAATTCCTAATATTTTGTGAAATATAATATACAAAAACTATTCAAAACGCAATTTATGCTGCTCGTAAAACAAGACATTTTTTTTTTCCAATAATAACTTTAACTTTTTTTAAAAGTTTTTTGAAAAAATTTACAATAATTCTTCTATTGTAACTAATTAGGAAGATGCGTTATAGTAAATTAGAAAACAAAAGAAATCAAACATTTATAACGAATGAATAAAAAAATAAAGCAGTGTTCATATTGTATTATGGATGAAAATCGAAATATGTCTACCATGAAATATACTGTCATCAAAACGGTATATTTCATGGTTGGCATATTTCGATTTTAATCTTCAAAACAGTATGAATTGCTTAATCTTTTTATGCACAGCCGGTCGATGGCTGAAGGGTTAGCCCTCCTGGCTCTTAAGCTGTTGGTACCGGGTTCGAATAACGGTCTGGACGGAATGTTCCTTTCTCTCTGCGTTTGTTTGTCCTTTCATCTGAGATGATGTTGAATAAAAGTGGCCCACATCCTATAAATGGGTTTGAAGTGATATTAAATTAGGAAGTATATGGGGTTATGCTACTCACACCTCCGTGATTTGGTTCACAGAGGTGCCCGCTAGGTAACGATAAATAAGTAGCAGTTTCCGGCCTTGTTGTGTTGAAGGGTTAGTCAAAACCAAGTGCGCTCCGTTTGTTTGAAAAAAAAAAAGTTTTTTTTATGCATTTCCAAAATAATTGTTTCTGAAATAAATTAGATAATTTATGAAAAATTATATAATTTTTTTTTTCTTCTAAATTTTTTCCCCTACAAAAAATGATTTATAAAATTAATAAAATTTCTCTCGACTTCATCGTCTAAAAATGGGCCTTGCTAAAAGCTACACATAAGAGGTTAGTATGATTTTTCAAAGATTTTTTTTTTCTCCATAAGTTTTTTGACAGAAGCAATATTTAATAAATCAAACAGTATAGCAAAAGTGTTTCTTGAACATTGTGTCATTTAGTTTATTAACCAATGTGTGATCAGTGTGTATAATCTCGCCAATGTGATAATAGTCAAAATGGTTAACCAGTAATCAAATATTAAATACTCAAATTGTAATAGTTAGATATTTTTTAAACTGACAATTTATAGTTATTCAAAAGTATTTAATCCAAATACCCATCATTATCAATGTGCACAAATCACTCCAAGAACCACTTTATCTAATTAAAACTATCACTAAAAATTAAAATTTGTTATTTATTATCAATTTTAAAATTAGGGCAAAGTATTTATTTCTTACTATAGAGTAATTTTAAGCAATATTAAATTTCTGACAGATGCTGTTCTTTTGCTCTTTTAATAACTGTTAGAGCATAATAAGTATTGCTTAAGAGCTATTTTTATCTGTGTGCAATGAAATTTTCGCCCTGAATTTTATTTTGCAGTGAGTGTAAAGTTTCGTGTTTGGGAAACTCTTTCTCGTGTGATTAATTAGCTTCTTACACCATTACTGGAAAATATCTAATGAATTAACTATTAATTGAATTTTAAATAAGGGATAGAAGATTTTATTTAAAAGCTTTACAGAAACTTTATCACATAAATTTTTATTCCAGAAAATATAATATGAAAAATCCTGAATTCAGAAAAGATTTGGATGTAAAATTAATTAACTATCAACAGAATACAGCTTAAATGATACAGCATGTTAATGTTGATAAATAAAAATTAAATATTCATTTTTTATAATAAGAGTTCACGGAGGTATCATCATACAATCGTTTTATATGAAATTTTAAATTATGTTCTTAAGCATTAGTCATGTAAATCTTAAGAAAATTTTTTTAATTCAATGTATATATAAATCCAAACTGATTTATAAGAAACAAAATTTGAAAACTAATCATTTTTACGTGAATTCTTTCAAGTAAAAGATCAATTTATTTAGTATAATATTTAGTGATTTCTACAAAAAAAAATACTTTTTATTAGATCTTATTCTTGTCAAATGTGTTTTTGAACAAATCAGTAAAGCTAAAATTTTGAGTACTTGGTGATATACGAAAATTAATTTGTCCCTTGATTGTTTTGTGTTCTATGTATCTAATACCATTAAGATACATAGTAGGGGTAGTAGTTTGTACATTTAGGTACACACAAAATTAATATCTCGTCTACATTATTTTCTTACTCTATTTATAGTGATTTGAATAAAGTAATCTCATACTTCAGTTGAAAAGAATTCTTTAGTGTAAGAGTTAGCCACAAAAAAAAACTACTTTTCTGATCTGCCCCAGTAAGATTTCTGAGAAAGGGGATGGGGATCGGGAACTGAAAGTGTCACCAGGACGTGACCCTTTGCAACATGATCCTCTCCCTGATATTTTAGATGTGTTTTTTCAGAAGGGACGAAATGTTTGAGTTAGCGAAACTTTTATCGCGATGTTCGTATCATCACACTAATCGACGCTTGTCACTTGATGGATCGGTTGACTGGTATGATGAAAGCATTTTCAGAAAAATGTTACCATTAATAATTCATGCCTGAAATAAATATCTATTTTTTTCAATTTTTTATTCTATTTTGAATTATATTTAGAATAAATGTGTAGTTGTACAACGCTCCGCTACTTGGATGTTCATTTTTAAGCACCAGCCATTATGGTGTAAATTAGTTGATGTTTAGCTTTTTTCAGAAGATAATTTTTGAAATAAATAACATTTATTCCAGAGAAAACAAGTTACATAGAAACAAAGAAATTTAGCCAGACTGAAACAGTGCGTCCTCTTAGCATGAGATTTAGAAAGCAAGTGTTCTGTGTTCGGCTCAGATCTCATTGAGAGAATGTATAAACCACGCCTACAAAGTGTGCTGATTGGTTCGATACATTTCATGAAGTTAATGTCATTGGCACAGAAATTAGATGGACAATTTTTAGCTTCACTTCACAATTTTCAGTTTTATTCACGAATTCAAGAAATTGGTGTTTTAAAAGGTCAAAAGTTTCTCAGAAAAGATGTGATAAGTTGTCAAAATTTCTTAGAGAAATCGTGATGAGTCACCCCACCATCATGACACCGAAAGTGGGGTCACCATAATTTAGAAGCAAGGACCAAGCAGAAGACCCCAACTTGGCCTGCCACATAAGAGGTATCATTTCATATGGAAGACATTGCAACCACGACGTTTAACAAACTCCATCAGCCATCAGTGAAAACGAGGGAACTTTGATTGGGATGGGACTCGAATTCACTACCTTCTAATAACGAGAATAAATACTTTAACCAATCAGGACAGAGCAGTCACTCGAGAATAAATGTAATTTTTTATGATGTAGCTCTCATTTGGTACAATATATCAGTAATTCTCAATGTCGTTTGGAACTTGCTTCAAAATCGCTTAAAATACGGCCTTCATTTGTAAACATTTTTTTTATTGATCTAGTAATATTATTTGATTCTTACATTCGTGTCTAGAAACAAAAGCTTATGCTTTCCTATAAAATTTTAATTGTTTTTTGGAAGTATTCATATTATATGAAAAACACTTGGAAGTTTTTTCAAAAACCTACTGCTTTGAGAAACAGATTCTTATTTACAATGTAAATGTCATCACAACAATAAGAAGTTTCTTGACTTTATGGGAAATTATTTGATTAAATAGACAGACATTTTTTGCTACCTACTGTTAAAAAAAACGAGATTTTAAAATTACCAAAACATTTTATCATCGCGTTGTTGTCTTACTGACGAGACCTGTGCGTACTTGAGGCGTTTTAGTATCCATCGGGCTGTTGCCTTTCAAGAGGACATTTCAATGATATAGTAGGTTGTATTCATATGTCACAAGGGAGGAAACCTGGAAAACTCTCAACCACTTACCCTTTACACATATTGTTTTACCACCATACTTCTCTAAAACAATACCCGAAATAGGCTTTACCAGTTAGGTGGAAGCAATCTTCATAATTTAGAAGCAAGATCCAATCAGAAGCCCTTCCCTTAACACTTGACTTGCCGCACCTAGAGGTGTAACTTTACTTGAAGGACATTGCGTCCTTGATTTATTTAACGTGCTTTTAGAAAACAGGACGGCTCTTTAGTTAAGATGAGAATCGAACTCACTACCTTCTGATAATAAGAACGCCGCCGTAACCAACCAGGCCATCACCAACCTGTCTGAAAGATATGTATACAGAAGGCAGAAGTGCAGAATTTCTCTTTGTTGTTCAACAATGGCAAGATTCGAACTAGGGACTTCATGCTCCGAAGAACACTAGACATGGTGGGCCATCAAAAAAATTTTAAGGCCAACTCTTGCTTTATGTGTCAAAGCATCATGTTCGTAGCTGGTAAGTTACGAGCTAGAAACGTAAACAAGCCGAAGGCTAGCGTGTTCAGTCATAGCGGTTGTAGCATTTGAAAAAAAGTAGTAGTGTGCAATATCCTCCTAGTGAAATGATGTCACTGGGACTGGCTGAAATCTTTTGCATGGTTTCTGCTTCTGAATTGCAACGAACACATCTCTATACAATCCTCAGTTTTTCAAACTTAGGGAGTTCCACGTATCATAAAGAACACGAGTTATTCAACTTTCCTTTCGCCGTGAAGATTTTGTTTTCAATGACCTGTGTGATCTCATTCAATGGCAAACTAATCAGTATCAGGAACAGTCATTTTAAGGATCAATTTATTAATGTTTATAAGCACGTGATTCCAAATGTAACTATAAATAGGAATAACAAAACTTTCAGGAACATATGTTTATTCATATTAAAGTTCCACATCACAATTTATAACAACGGCACATTACATATAATTTCACAAAGCAGACACCCAAAGAAAGAAGCAACGAACAAAACCACTTTAATATCTTAAGTGATCTCAAGTGTCTTTCTGTAAAATTCACTAGTTGCGCCTAGCGCCATCTACCCACTTAAACAGGGAAGGTAGCTGTAATTATACCTGCTACATGTTTACTTACTTCTTTTATAATATTTCAAAACTGTTGCACTTTGACTAACATCTTTGACTTAACAAAACGTTGATTTTTGAGAAATTATGTCAATTTTTTTAACTGTCCAACACACACACAAGTAGTCCCATATGGAATCTTGTGAAAAGTATATTGAATAAATTGTTTCGTAAATTTTATAAAAATTATGAAAAGCATTATTTTTTAAGTAGTTTAAGAAGTTTAGTATTTACTGTGTGGTATGGAATTAATCTCTAAATATATGCAAAATTTAACTTTTCGAAACATGTAAAAGAAGTTATAAAATAAATCGAAACTTTATTAAATATTAAATTAAATTATTACTCATTTGTTAACACATAACATCAATTAGGAAAATTGTCTCTCTTTTTAGATACACACAACTAGATTATTGAAATTAATATTGTAGCTGAAATAAAGAGACAGAACGTAAATCTCGGGGATAATTTTATAATTATTTTGACACAGTTACAAAAACACACAAATACTAAGACTAAAACACATTGAAATTATATAAAAATAATTTAAAAAACATCTCTAGAACGCACGTCTTCTCCTTCCAAAATCCCACTTCGCTCTACAGTGTTTTTAATGGTGGCTGATAGGAGGAGCTGTTTCCATATCCGTTCATTAAGACAACAATAATTACCTTACAATTAAAAGTAAAATTTTGTGGATTAAATTTTAAACTAATGATTTTAAATTCACAAATTTAATTTTTTTTTCCTACAATCTGTAAATTAGAAGAATGTGGTATTTAAATATCTTTCACGAAAAAGGTAATATGTGTGTATGTGGATTCTGCTCATCATTATTTTAGAATTAAAGAAACAAATAGTTGAAGAGGCGAGATACAAAAGAAGATCACAGAGCATTGAAAGAAATGCAGTGACGATGCAACATGCTATTTAAGGCCACAACAACAGAATAACCTTCACAAAATATGATGTTTCGTTTCCTTAAAAAGTTTCTGCGTCATTGTTTCTAATGTATGGATGTAAAAATATAATCGTCGATGTGTGAAATCTAAAAATATTAAATTGCAATTCAATATTTTTTTAACATTGATCGAATCACTTTTCATGAATTATTCAATATTGAATTTGTTTCACCTGCAATCTTTAAGCCACTGGAAGTTATCGTTATGGCCATCATTTCAACAATTCATGCGTTCGAATCGCAGTTTGAGCTTGGATGTTTATAGTGGTTAAGAATCCATTTTAAACCGTATGCTGCTATCGAATTTGCCCTCGTGAGACAAACGAACCAAAATTATCCCATTGATAAATCTATGGTGTTAGGGTAGGGTTTAGCCAGTTCGTAAAAAAAATTAGTGTTCGTAAATTAGAGGTTCGTTAAAGCGAGCGTTTAATGTATAAGGGACCATGATGGCTTGATTAAGAAAAACATTGTTGTCTTCATTTTGAAGTAGAGGGTTGTGTACCTGACCCAGTTGAAAACCGCCATCTTGAAAGGGCATGGGTTTTTTTAAATTTCTATCTGACCAGTGCTGTTGCAGTGTAGAATGGGGAAGAGGGTAACACCTCAGGCGTCGATCTCGTCACTTGAGCATGATTCCATATTAAGAAGTGGTTAACGCTTTAGTTAGTAGAAACATCATAAAAATTTATCCTCTTCCATAACTACCTATTCCTAGATCACAAATTTTGAGCTTCAAGTAAAGATTTTCAAATAGATTGCGTACTCTTTTAGGTAAACTGATTAATTCGTCTTCACATCTCAAAAGATAACGGCTGATTATATTTAACCTTTAAAATGTTCTGTAGGAATATTTCTACTTATTGTGTTAACTTTGTGCTCTTTTATAAATATCAACAAGAAATATTCTAATTTTTGTGAATATTAAGATATTTTATCGAAGCAAACAAATATAATACAAAACATTATAAAACTCTTTTTTTTAATTTTTTTTCAAATACATCATATGACAAAATATATTTACTTATTATATTTATATTTAAATACATGACGTATATTTTTATTTAGATTTATTTTCTTAGATCGGATCTCTTCAGTATGATTTCTACAGAAGGGTTTTAAGCTCTCTTGCGTATGCGCACTCGAGCGAAGATTGGACAAAGACATATAATAAAATATTTTTGCTCCAAAATTACTGAAGAATAGCTTAACATGAGAAAATAATTCATTTTATTGTTTTTAAATCAAAATTATACAACTTCAGAATTCTATAAGAATTTTATAAATTCAGAAGGATTTCGTAACCTTAAGAATATTTAAAATTCTTTAAATGAAGAAGTCATAAATTTAAAGGCAGAAAATTAATTTTTTCCTCGGTAACAGAATTGCTTAAAATTATGCGCCATTGAAAAAATTAAATTCTTAATGGACACAATGAAAATTATAGAAGAAAATAATTCAAAACAAAATGGCAGTATTAATCTAGAAAAAACGTCAATTAAAGGAGGTTCTTAAAAAAGTGTTGAAATAGATATAATAGACGCACAATAGTCTGATTGGGAAAAATGTTATTGCGCCAGGACTTCGAACTGGAAAACCGGTAAAAAGCGCTATTTGGACGGAACAAACCTGTTATTGAAAAATTTTTGATTTATCAGTCCTTATAGTTCTGACCGATGTAACTCTAGTTATTTTATTAATTTAGGGTAAAAAAGAATGGAAACAGTATTTGTATATCAAATGTTTTATTTGCAATAAACCACTGTTGATTATTATCAACTTTCTCCATGGAAAGCCTTTTTGAGTTGATTTTTGACGTAAGAAAGGATCGGTGGCGTAGTGATGGTACTTCGCGCTACCAAGGCACAGATCCGATGTTCGATCCTCGGGGTGACCAGGGGTGACTCATCCTTTCATATCTTCGATATAACTGAGTACCGAGTACGCTTGGGAACTAAACAATGGTATCATGTTAGATTGATCATCTAACCGACACACCCCTGTCAAGATAACTTTAAGCAATGGCCTGCCTATGAGCTATCACGCCACGGAATTTCATTTAGTTTATCCAACTTATCAATGTTTTCTAATTTAACGTCTACTTTATAATTAACATCATTGCATGTACAATGATTCTTGATTTCCAGGTTTGATGTTCATTTATAATTTTTTGTTGCAGTTTCACATGACACTGCTTGTTGTAGAAGGCTAATTTAAATTAGTTTATTAAACTGGAAGCATCGATGACTTTTTGAGAAAAATACCATTCTTTATATATTTAACATCTCAGCACACAATTATCAAGGGATATATCTGTATATAAACTGCATAGAGAGACAAACCAAATGTGATTTTCATTATAAGTATTACCAGTGCATGTCGTTCACTACTTACCGTTCTTGTCGGACCGCAGTGTCTTGGTTGGTTAGGGTGTTTTCTCATTACCGGAAAGTAGTGAATTCGAATCTCAACTTAAGATCCTTCGTGCTTACTAAAAGCATCAGGGACTCGTTAAATAGATCATATTTGCATTGTGTTTCCTCAGCGAAATGATACCTCTGAGGGTGGCAGGCCAAATATTGGCGGGTTTTCTGCTTGATACCTGCTTTTAAATTACGAAAACTGCCTCCCGGCCGCGGCCACAAACAGGTAGAATCAGAATAGGGGCTAGACAGAGGGAAACATGCTGGTGAAACAACAACTTACCGTTTCTATCGTATATGTCAGTTAAGTACTTCAATTCACAGTGTATCAATCAAAAATGAAAGTATTCTAAATTTTGATAGAATTACTTATTTTGTGTGTGTGTGTATCATATATATATATATATATATATATATATATATATATATATATATATATATATATATATTCATATACTTTTAGTTGAACAAAAAATCACCGTTCGAAGCCTTTTTTATCGTAACTAATACAGAGTGGATTGTATAACGACCTATCCGAAAATCCATCCTATTTTCTACAATTTGCTGGGAAACATGTTGCGACTGCAATCCCTTTCAAATGAAATGATGCTTTTGGGGATGGCAAGCCAAGTCTGCTTGATCTCTGCTTCTAAATCACGAGGACTATACCAATTTCGACGACGTCACTCCCACTGGGTGTCCCTAAAAAAATGCTTTCATTTCCGCCTCTTATGTCAAAATGGCGGGACCTTAATGGCTTTACATACAATTGTCCGGATATTTGAAACATATCTAAGGGTTTAGTAAAAAAAAAATTAGGAAGTATAATGTCCTATAAAACTTATTCAATTTATACCTAAAAATGAGGCATATATTTTCAGATTTTTTCAAGTGCTTTTTTAAACTGTATATTAATTTTTAAAAAATCTATTGAAATTTAAAATAATTTTTAATATTCAGTATCATAATATATGAATTAACGAAACGCAATATGCCTCCCAAGCATGCATTTCATTTAACGTGCACAGGGAAAGCTCCCCGTAACGGGACTTACATCTCCTATGCATACAAATGTAGCACAGAAATTGAGAAAAAAATTTTCTAATGAAAAATGTGGCAACGCTTAGTAACCCAAATAGATACTACTGATATCACCCAGAATTACATCTGATATCAACTTACATTTCTCCAGTGTAATGTATGTAAAAGGAAGTGTCGCAGTTGTGTAAAGTCAGATGTTAATGAAGACACTATCAGACAAATGAATATCTTCTGATGAATATGAATCATTAATAATAAAGTTTAAATAAAGGATACGTGAAAACCAATCCTCATGGTTTTTGTTGGAAATATTAATTCAAACTAAAAAATTCTAACCAGTTTAAACACCGGAAACAACCACAGGGAGTTGTCATCTGACCATCGCCCCAACCGAGCTGACAATCGAATAGTTAGTTCTAAGGCGTTTGGTTCAACAGTTCGTGAGTTCATTACTCACTTCGAGCTTGGATGTTTGCAAGGATTTTAGAATCCAATTTAAACTTTAACCGGCCGATGGCTGAGTGGTGAGCGTTTCTGACTTCTGTTTTGCAAAGTCTTTCAGTGCTGACCATGCTTTCTTCCATGACCATGCTTTCTGTAGTAATGACCATGCTGACATTTCGTCTATTTTGAACCCATTTTCTATAATGAACATGTTTTATCAACATTCTTATTTACAATCATTACTAAATATTGAGAGGTTTTATATGAAATCACTTGAAAAATGTCGAAATCATTTTTTATAAATTACAATGATTTCCTCACTTAATTAAGTAATTTTCATTATATAAAACTGTTGGTACTAAGTTTGAATCCCGGTTCTGTCATGACTGCTATTTTCTCTCTGTGTTGCATTGTCCTTTCTTCAACGATAATGAATAAAGGGGCCACCCCCCCCCCTTATAAAAGGGTTTGCGGTGGTATAGCCTCGGTAGTGTAACTACTCTCCGTGGTTTGGTTCACAGGTGCCCACTAGGTCACTATTAATGAGTTACAGTTTCCGATTATAGTGATGAGCTTGTCGTTGAATACCCACCGCTTATAAAAAAAAACTTTAAATTTTAAGTCTTGGTCTAATAAGTCCTCATGAGCAAAAAATGACCATTGAGAGACAAACCAAATCACCTAACTTCACCAGTAATAACTCCTACTACCTTAACTCCAAACAAATTTGATACGCTCTGTTATTCAATAGACTATTTGACATGAGAAGAATATAAAATGGAAATTGTTGCTTAAGCAAAATAATTTACAAATTTTCCATATTATGACATTTCCATGTTCACAAAATGAACGACTGTCAATTTAACTTATCAAAAATATTTGATAATTTAATAACTAAGTAGAGAGTGTGCATTTATAATTTGAAACGAAAATGTCCCTCAGAAAATCCTTTTCTTTATGATCAGGTTTAAATAACTGAGAAAAAAAGTAATTTGACAGTAAATTTAACAAAAGATATTTCGCTATTTATGTGGCTATAAATCGTAGATTAGAATAGAATTAAAATGATTCAACATTTTTGATGATAAAAAATCTTTTGTTAAATGTACCTTTCATCATGATTTAAATTTTCGGTAATCCTATTTTTTTTATATCAATATTAACAAATTCTCGCGTTTTATCAACAGCGAGTGCTCAGTATTTCCTTTTCCGCGGGCAGATTAATTTCCAGTTAAATGAAATATTATCGACTGCAAGAAAAAATGATTGCTTAATTTAATCTTCATCGTCGCTCACTAGATAATAACAAAGTGTCCTTGGTTTCAATTTTGAATTATTGTATTTTTTTAGTAAGTAACTCGATTGATCAAAAGAACCAAATTTGAGCTCAATTACACAATGACTTTAATTTTCCTAATGGATAATAATCTATGCTTTAACATGTTACCTCATTATTCATAAAGTTGGAAAATAATAATTAATTTTTAATTACTTTTGTGGATAATTTCAAACTCTGTGACGTGAATGAATAGAATTAAATAACTAAATCAAAATTTGTTTTTAAATCATGACTAATTATTCTTTATAAATTAATTTATTAATATTACCAATGACCTATATGAATTAAACTTGCCCATAAATGACAAGACGTAAAACCTAAGAATTTTTGCAATTGTTAACCAAACTTACAATTATATATGGTTGATTCACATGAACTTTTAATTAATGCTTAGATACTAAAAATATTATAAAATGTATTAAATATTCAAATATTTATTATTTTGAAATCAAAAATATTAATATAAATCAAATATAAAACATTAAGAATACATTTATAGTAAAGTAATATTTTGAGTTAAGGAAAAACATTTTCTGCAATTTAATTTGTATATATCTTGTTAAATATATATACATACATATATATTTATAAGTATAAAGCCGCAAAAATCCAGACTTTATGTTTAAGAAATATCTACACATTTTTGCTCCTTTATATATTTTTAATGTATATCATACTGTTAAAAAAAGTAGTTTCACAATTTAAAAATTTTATATATATATATATATATATATATATATATATATATATATATATATATATATATATATATATATACTCTCTCCCTAATATATATTTATGTATATATATATAGACTTTTAGAAATTTTAGAATATAATTATTTTAAATGACATTTTTAATGAGAAACCCATTCAACAACTTTATTCGTTGATGAGATTTTCAAAGCAATTTGTACTAAAACACAAAAAACCGTGCACTAAAACACAAAAAAATATAGTCTCAATCAGTTGTTAATACATAAATAATGACGTTGGTCAGATACTATTTCACGAAATAACTATTTTTAGTTAAATCACTTGTTAAGTTTACATTCTAGTTAGAGTTCATTTATATCATTCATTAAAATAGACGTTTTTCGTAAACTAAACATTCTGGAGGAATAATACTTACATTTAGTATTTTTAAATGTAATTTGAGAGTTTGTTGAAGTAGTTCCACATTTTACCATTATTATTTTCTTATACTAATTAATTAATGTGTAAATACCTGAAAAGAAATTTACATTTTTATCTATTTTTTAATACCGAAAATGTGAAACTGGTATTTTTCAAAAAAAAAAATAATAATAATAATAATATAGCAATTATGTGATTTTTGAGAACATAAGCAATATTGAAGTAATATTATTGTCATATCAGTTTCTCAGAATCATCGCTTAGTAAATTGCTGTCTTAATAAGCGATTGATGAATTTTTATCATTTTGTCCCCCAAACAAATAATTCATCAAAAAGAGATTGATTGTACACAACTTTGATAATTCATTGATTCTAAGAAATAAAAGTTACATTTAAGAACGATTTCAGGAAGCGTTCCGATTGTTTCATTGTATAACTAACCTATGAGTTCTTTGGTATCTTTTGCTTTGTCAGTCATTTTGTTAGTTTGGGAGCAAATTACTTTTCCTTATAACTAAACTCATATTTATAGAATTGATTGTAATATATCAAGTATACTCATTTTATACATATAAAAAGCAAAAATTAACGCTGTTATCAAATTCTGGATTATCAAATGCCAAGAAATAGAGATCTATCAAATCGGTTACTTGAAAAATTATTTTGTTCTTCCTATATTGAGATACGTGAAAACAACCCACAATAAGTAATCTTCCAGGAATAAATTATGCCATGGGATACTTGAAAACAACCCACTATAGGAAATCTTCCCGGAATGAATTATGCCATGGGATACTTGAAAACAACCCACTATAGAAAATCTTCCCGGAATGAATTATGCCATGGGATACTTGAAAACAACCCACTATAGAAAATCTTCCCAGAATGAATTATGCATTGCGATACGCGAAACAATGCACTTAGGAAATCTCGGAATGAATTGCGCAATGCATTTATTCTTAAAAAAGCCTTGCAATATTCTCCATTTAGTAAAGCTGAATCAATTTCCATATTAATATGAGATGTCACATCATATTAAAAACTAAAAATTAAATTCAGTGACACGACAGTCCTATGTGTGGGACCCTTCAGTGCCCATATTTGTTTTCCTGACCGAAGGTACTGGAATGCAAAAGTTATACTCCGGTTAGATTATCAACCTAAAACGAAACTCCTAGTTGTTTACTTCCCAAACATTCTTGGTACTCAGCTTATCAACCCATTGAAGGGATGATTCGACCTTACGCATCCCGAGGATCGAACCACCGCACTAAGCCATCGGTCTTCAAAATCTTTCGACTACCTGACCTTTTGTCAACCTCTCTGTCATTCCAATCCAATCCAATCCTATGCTTCACTTGGCTAATCTGAATGGAAACGACGGGAGGCTACTGAGTCAAGGCACTGTAGCTCTGTTCTATAGGGATATCTGTTTATATTAAAATCCGCTCAGAATAATTAAAGAACTTTATGAGTGCTAAGCAATGCAGTGTTGATTTCATCTATTACTTCACTTTTAGATTCCTACCCGTACCAATTTGGGTAGAAAAGGAAAATTCACTTAATTTGATTATCATATTAAATTTGAATGAAGGAGAATTCGAATGAAATTATAATATTTAAAATTTACAATGATCTCTTTGGTTTGGCATGCGTAGTTTAATTTCCTATACCTTAAATTTAAAAAAATATTAAAGATACCTAAATATCAACTATTTATTTACAACGAAAGTTGTGATAAAACTAACGGGCAAAATAAAATTGCTTTAATGAACTCATCGACTGAACACATATAGAGTTTTCAATAGCTGAAATAATAAGCTTCAATAAACACTTCCACACAGTGAGTAAAAACATCTGTATTAAATTATGTGCGTGTTTCTGAACGAAATTCGATCTGCGATCTCAAATTTAAACAAAACTATTTGAAATCAAAATATTTGCAGCAAGAACAACTTTTATAATCCAATAAATGCAGGCGAAGGTTATTTCCATACCAAAAATAATTTGTCTGGTAAGCTTTTTTATTATTGTTGATAGGTTATGTGGAGTATGATTATCCGTCAGTCACTCTGTTTGCAAATATGATTTCTTGCAAGGTAATGCTACGATATTATGCAGTGAAGCTCAGCATGAATTTGCATGATAACTAGTTCGAAAATAGCTTAGTCATATTTCACACGAAATCTCCCAAAATTTGCTTTTGATTCTTTTTTACGTAGACGAGAAGTAATAGAAAGAATTAATGGCTGAACATTCAAAAAATAAACTGTTATATCTTTGAACAGACGATTTTTTATCAGTCAATTGCAAATACACTGCTGGACAATTGCTAAGGACGGATAACACTATCATCCATAGCAACCACAAAATGAAAGGAAGCAAAATGTGGAAAATTAGAAAAAGTGCGGGATATAGTATGAAGAATTATGCGTATGCAAATTTTTTCCCGCGTCTGTTTATCCCGTGATAGCGTTCATAAGAGTTTTAAAGGTTTTGACGCGTGTGGACAGCTGTTGTTTCATGTCAAAGTTTTACAGGAAAGATTTATCAGACGAACTTGAAATTTTGGCATGTCTTTCCGACATCACTTAGATGATTTTATGAGTGGCCGAATTATTCGAAAAATCGAAGAAGGGCAAAAAATGACAGATGTTGCCAGGGAGTTCGACATCACTCACAGTGTTATTTCACGACTGTGGAAGTCATTTAAAACTACAGGAATATGTAGTAGGCAGCACGGGTGTGGTCGTGTTAGAAGTACGACGACTGCAGAAAACAGATATATCGTCCTATCAGGAAAAAGGAACATGCGCACCACATCTAAGCATATGGTAAATCAGTTTCTTGCTGCCTCAGGAAAGCAGATCTCCCGAAAAATTGTTGCCAGACGTTTGAGGGGAGGAGGACTATACGCCCGCAGACCTGTTGTGTGTGTCCTATTGACCAGACAGCGTCGTACTACCCGTTTGAAATGGTGTCGTGAGCATCGTAATTGGACTGAATAGGACTGGGCATGCGTACTATTCTCAGATGAGAATAGGGTCAGTCTGTCATCGGATTATAGACGCCAACTGATCTGGCGCGAGAGTGGTACTGCTTATCGTCCAAAAAATATCCAGGAAAGGAACCGATATCCGACATGCAGTGTCATGGTGTGGGTTGGTATCATGATCAATGGCCGCACGCCCCTACACGTGGTTGCGAATGGGACTGTGACAGGCCAATGATACATTAATGAAGTTCTACTTCTTCATGTTCATCTTTTCCATGGTGCTGTCGGTGATAAATTTGTTTTTATGGACGACAACGCAAAATGTCATCAAACACTCGCTGTTCAGGATTGTATAAACAGCAAGGGTATTCAAAGCCTTGTATGGTCATCACGTTCTCCACATCTAAACCCCATTGAAAATGTGTGGGATGCTTTGGGGAGGCAAGTTGCTGGTCGAAACTATCCTCCGACAAACAAGAACACCCTCATCCGTCAGCTGTTGAAGCAATTTATCCCATCAGAGGAATGGGATAAATTGCCTCGACATCTGCTGGATAAAGTTGTGCAAAGTATGATACGACGTGTAGAATGTTGCATCACACTCCACGGTGGACATATTCCGTGCTGATACCTTTCTTCAAGGTGCCTGCTGATTTTTAGATGCATTGTTCCATTTTTCCGTATGCAGCATTAGATGAATATTTTTTTTCTTTCAGATGTTTCACAGCTTTTCTACTTTCCAGAACAATAAATATTCTTTATTCTAATATCTGGACAGTGTGGCAACTATATTTTATCCTACTAGGCCTCATGTCTCGCTTAATATTATGAATTTGTGATCCATCCTTAGCAATTGCCCAACAGTGCAAAATTCTGATAGTTTTCAGACAATTTTATAATGATTTTAGCTTTTTCTATGGAATTAAATATTGTTTTAAAGATAAAAATGCCATTGGCATCAAGTTGTTATACGACTTAATTATCATCTGTCGCAATAAAAATATCCTTTGCTTTAAAATGTGGCTGAAAAAACGATGATTCGAAGACTATATTTTTGCGCTATCCGAAGAAATACTCATATTACATACTTCTTTTAAAAAATGGAAATCATGGTTTTAATATTTCTACTTTTAAAATAAGTGAGATAATTACTACGAAGGAAAAGTAACGTTAAAGTTTACGTTTGATTGGGGAAAAGGCAAAAAGTGTATGCCCAACAAAGGTACTTGCCTTTCTTATTAATCCTACTAGCAAAGAACTATTACAAAATCTTTAAATGTCTCTGTTGGAACTATAAAGAAAATTATAAAACCCGATTTAAAGTTAATCAAAGTAAAAACGCCCGATGTTCGTCGCCTGACACCGAAACATATTTCTCAGCGTGTATCTTTGCTGTTTTATTCAACTGGTTCAGTGTATTTCCCAATTACTACGACAGCATTTGGCCAGATGGATACAAGTGAGAGACTGGACTAGGATTTCAATACTTCATATGTTAAAACGGATGTCCGTATCGCAATCATATTCACCTACAGTGGATTCTTTCCCACGTGGATCTCGAGGGGAATGAGATTGCGGACACTTTGGCCGAAGCTGGTGTGGCTGATAATTGTGTGCCGCCGGCACCTCTTACATTTCAGGAGATTCACTCAAAGATTAAACACGAGAATAAAACCACTTGGATTGTCCCTCACGAGCATCATTGGTACCGCTGAGCGCGTCCAGGTGCTTCCCTGGCTACTGGTCTTAGTAGACAAGAACAAACGACTATTACCCGTTTCAGAAGTGATCATCATAGTAGCTTGAAATTCGTCGAGGGTACGAAGGAATTCGAAATTTGCTCCAAATGTTTAAATGAACAGGTCTCTCCTGAACATATTTTTCAATGCCTTGGTCTCTCCGGGAGAGATCTGATAGAGAATCCACTTATGGTGCTGGATTTTTTGGAGGTGTACGTGCTCATGGACCTGGTCTAGCGCTGCTGACTTCGGGAGCATGCAACAACAGCAGTGTATTTCCCAGAGATCGCCATTCCTTTTGGAATAAATATATCTACTATAAAGAAAATCACTGTCCCACCAAATTATATAAACAGAACTTAACAAAAGAGACTTCACTATAAATAAAACTTCATAAAGAACTGAATTTGACAAAATAATTTTCTGATGAGTTCTCCTATTTTAATTGAACATTAAAAAGTGAGCAAATTAAAATCCATAAAAAAATTTTAATTACTTAATAATGGTGGTCATAACATTTTCAGAATCGTAACTGCTTATGAAACGTATATGACATTTTTTAAAATAAATTATAGATCTTTGAAGAACATCTTCTTTTTCCCAATGGTAAAAAGATAATGTTCATGGAAAAAAGTCATGTACACTTTCTCTCCAGTAAAAATGTTTTAGTCATCCATTGATCACATTGCGGATATGTATAGATGATTCTTAATTTTTTTAAAAACTATCTTATTATAATTATTAAAAATAAAACATTTTTATAATGAAAATATTTTAGGCGAGAATATATAGGGGGAACTTCAAAATATTTTGCTATGACACTTGAAACATTGTTTCAGAACATGTTTCTTTAAAATCATCCCTAAATCCTTGTTCGTTTCATAAGAAAACAACATCATCATCCACAGAAACAGAAATATAACCATAATTACTTAAATTAATTTTGGTATTATGATATAGAGCATTTAACTATGTCGATTTCAAAAACCTAAAAGAGGGATTAATTGTATGATCTTTCTTCAAATGCTAAACTTCTTTAGAATTACCATACATCGAGAGAATAATTTAAAAAGTTTTCTACTACTAAATAATCAGGTTCAAATCTTTCATATAATATATGCTATTTTGGCACAGTTGCCGTACAATCCATTACGACAATTTCGAAATTTAGCAATTTTTCTGCCGATTTCCGTGTTTATCGGGCAACCTGGTTTCTTTTATTACGTCATAAGGATATAGAATAAAAAAAGTTAAATTAAGAGAATTATATTTTGACAACCCTAGTCATCGCAAGGAAATCTAGAGCATTTTGTTCCAGTTTTGGATTTTAATTATTTTTCTAATATTTAAAAAATATATATTTAGGTCTTTAATTTATCTGGTTTAAATTTATTATTTAAGTCGTAAATTTATTTCAGAAATATATTATGTCACAATTAAAACATCTTTGTGAAATTACTTCAAAATTACGTTACCTTGGCAGATTTATTCGTCGCCAAAAGAAATCGGAAATCGGTATGAACTATACGGCAATTGTGTTATTCGTTTTAAAAAGGATTGTCTTAGAATTTTTGTATTCCTTCGTTTGAACGACCAGTACCTGATTTCATTTTTTCTAAAATATCACGCCAGTACTACACAAATTATCTTTAAATATTCTCCTTTCCCAGCTGATTAATCTGAGTTAACAGTTCCTGATACACATTACAATTATGAGAAATTTTATGAACTGAATGAATATTCATAACATCGTATCAAGCGGAGATCATTATTGTATTTTGAGTTGTTATGTCAAATTTTCTAAAGTAGAACTTGAAATATTTTAAAATCTTTAACAGCCAAATAATTAAATGTATTTACAAGTAACTGGACTGTCTGTTGTCCTAAATTCAATGATGCACTGAATTCTCCATGATTTTGAAATTAATGTGTAACAGACTTTACTCAATTCATTTAATTCTTCTTCGTGTGCATTTTTAATGAAGTTGATGATTCAGGTTTCTGTTTATGATTTCAATGTTATCAGTCATTCGTTCTCTGAGTCGACGAGACCTGGATGGGGCTTACCTAATTCAAGAAGTTTTTCCGAACAAATCAACTGTTGGCAACAGTTCTCCAGCTGTTAAGCTTCAAGATATTCAGTTCCTCACGGATGTAAGCCGTTTTCTGAGTTGTGATTTATTTGTAGGACGAATGGCCATAAGTTTCTCCAGGAAACTTCATTCGTAAGACTTGTTTTCCTTCATTCAGAACAAATGTTAAGCTCATTTGATTCTTAGAAAAAACGATGAATTTCTAGATTTGAACTTTATCCACAACTTTAACAGTTTGCTTAGACAGTTGTCAACAAAAATATTTTTAAGTATGTTTCCCTCAGAAATTATATAAGAGCATTCCTATCCTATCTCCATCATTGCCAAGATTTTAGATGAATAGATGAGTATAGATTTAATTAGACTTGTGAAAAGCAAGAGTTTTATTTTTTCCTTTTAATTAGACTGATTTCAAGTAGTTTTTAATCACCCAAAAAACATGAATTAGCAGCAAAGACTTTTTAAATTTTTTATAGATATAATTAAAATTAAATTCTTACATAAGATATATATAAAACTCATAACTTTTTTTTTTTTTGAAATCGTAAATGCAGAGCCCACGGTAGCTTAAATAGTAAGAAATCGCTCTTCAGGGACTAAGGTCTCGGATTCGATCCCAATAATTGTTGAACAACGGAAGGGGTGGGTGATAGGTTCTTCATTTCATTTGGTGTGGGTGTTTGGGTGTTCTCTGAGTTCCCACCCTTGGAACATAAGAATATGACCACTATCTACAGACATTCCTTACAGGAGGGCATATTTGCTTGGGTTTTAAAATGTTTTACAATGAACATTGGCTATTAAGATATATGATATGTATTGTTAAATTAGAGTAAATGTAAATTTTCAAGATGATATAACAGAGCCTATTTCTGAAAGAAATTGCACATTCTGTTTTATATTTGTTGACAAAGAGATGCGTTTTCATTCCTCACTCTACAGTATAAAAACATTTGCTTGAAGCTTAGGTGTCCTTGTAGTAATCAACTTTACATATCACTTTACTGTATATCATCGATTTTACTAAAATCCTGATGGCGTATTTGATCATCAGAAGATCATTTATTAATGATGCATGCACTTAAATGTATGCGATGCTGCATAAAATAAACAAAGGTCTCGTTACATTAGAAGGATAAGAGTGTTTTAGCAAACAAGAAAATGAACGATGAGCCTTCTCTTTTAATGAAATTACCACTCGATATAAATAATATAATATTCTCTATTGGCGCCGATAAAAATCTCGAATATCGCTTGTTCTTAGAACATCTCTTGGCTTAAAATGCATCTGAAATTACTTCACTTAAATCCAAATCAGAAATAAGATTCCATTCTCAATATGTTGTACTGACGTAATTTCTCATTAATTTATGAAACGATTTCCATCGTAGAGCGTTATTCCTAATTTTTTTTCAAAACAAAATGAATTAAACGACTTTTGTGAATAAAACTGAAAAAATATATATATATATATATATATATATATGCATCGAATTAATAAAATATAATAATATCTTTATTCCTGACTATATATATATTTTCCAATAGTGATTGAGAGATAGCAAATAAAAAAATAATAATTGTCTTTCTTTTTTTAACATTATTCTATTTTTGAGACCAAACAGCCAAAACAAATCGAAAACATATTATATTTACGAATGAAATTATTAAATATTATTTTCAAAACGAAATTTAGTTTTAATTTTGATACGCATTTTAGGAAAGGAACAATCTAAAGTTGGGATTTTTTAGTACAATATATGTTTAAACTTTTGAAGCACTATATTTTAAAGTTTCTTATCTGTAAACATATATATTCATATTTCTCTCTTAATTTAAATGTGACACATTCATAAGTTATTTATAATCATAAATAAAAGTATTATACCATAAATATATATCATAAAAATATTATACCATAAACAAAAATCTGTTTGTGTGGTAAATTTTGCACTTAATGTGAGTATTGTTTTGCAGACATGTGTGACTTGAACCCAAACATCTGCGGGATGGAGGCAGGCTGCTGGGCTTTGAAGGACGGGGGATACACTTGCCTGTGCGACGACTTCCAGCCCACGGGGCCCAACAACAGCTGCGACCGATCCCGAGGTAACAGCCGCCCACACCTGCTGCCCCCGCTCATGAAAAAAGCTTGCTCCTCCTACACTGCTTCTTTCATTGGATGTTCCCGCAGAACACAATTCACTAACAATGATTAATCAATAGTAACAATAAGCAATCCGATTGAGAACTTTTGCATGCATTTACTAACAATATATATATATATATATATATATATATATATATATATATATATATATATATATATATATATATATATATATATATATATATATATATATATATATATATATATATAAAATGCCAAATAGAGAATAATAACGTGAAAATATAAAATATAGTAAGCAGATGGAACATATAGCTAATAGATTTTTAAAAATTTAAAAATAACATAGAATAAAAGGAAAATGAAACGAAGTGACAAGACATGGCCAAAGCTTTTTCAGGAGGTGCTGACCACATTGGCCCGAAGTATAGCTTTTCTACAGGGCTCCAGATTAAAGCCTTCATGAAGCCACTACAACCCGAATCCACCCTCAAAAGGCATTTTAATGTCAAGCCAAAATAGAGGAAATAAATGTCAAGCCAAAATATATTATTAAATCCAAAATTGCCAAAACACACAATCAAATTTACAGTAGTCAAAATCACAAATTCCTAACCTGCAAAAATATATTATATTGCAAATAAATAAAAATATATAAATAGAGGAAACCAAATACATAATTTTACGGACTAAGTGTATATATTACCTAAGTAACAGCAACAGAAAATGTTAGAGAGTAGAAAAGAGGTAAGTTGTCAAATTATATACAAGGGCAAAACAAAATATTTGCCTTCATTCGAGAAAGCAGAATTTCATGCCAGGTTGCGCTCCACTCACTGTTGATTGTTCTTGATACCGCTCTCGATATCAACTATTCTATTGAAAGTTTCATAATTTTTGTTTCCATTTAATTTTCTATAAGTTATTTATACTAGATTTCGTTTATGTTGGATTCTATTGAGAAATACAAAATATATTGTGACTTGTAATTATTATTTATTCAATATTGTAATTATTATTTATTATCACCCGAAAAAAATTACTTAATCTTTTTTTTAATATTATTTAATTTTTTATTAGCATTTATTCATGGGTGTTCTTTTTCTAACGTTTCACTTTTTGCATAAATATTTCAGGAAGTCCCTCAGCGCCAACTGCTTTCGCTTCCGACCAACTTCTGGGCATGCTCAATAAGTCCACAAATGTAACAGTGAGTATTAACTTGAACTGCTATTAAATTTGTATATAACTAATATTTATAAAATAAATTTAAATATTTGAAATGTGAAAAATGAATTTTTAAGGAAGCAGAAACGATAATTACTGTACTATGTCTTGGCGAAAACTGCTTAATTTATTTATAAAAAATCTCCATTTGTTGATTCTTAAATAGTGTCTGAAAAAGAAGCTGATTGGCTATCAACATTAAAATAATAACGCAAATAAAAGAGCTGTATTCCAAATAAATTCTTGGTAATCAATCTTAAATCAATATAATCACTGACTCTCTGCATACTTCACTATACATACAGTTCGTAAGTTCAATTCCCTCTTCGGACGTTGGTTTGTTGCAGTCCAGAATCGACTTTAAGCCATAAGAGCTGGTCCTGTGAGCCCTGGTATGCAAAATGGCAGCTTAGACCGACAAACAAATCAAACTATAAAGAGAACTGTATCCGAGAAATACATCATATTATGTCAACAATTATTTAGTAATCTCATCAAATAAAAAATAGTGACCACGGTGGCATGGTAGATTAGAGCGTTGTTATCGAAAAGTAGTGAGTTTGAATCCTGGCTTAACCGAAGATCAGTCGTGTTTATTAAAGGCGATTGGAGCCCGTTAAATAAGTCTTAGTTGCAATGTCTTTCAAGTGAAATTATACCTCTGAGTGTCGTAGGTTAAGTATTCGTAAGTTTTCTGCTTGGTCTTTTCTTTTAAATTACGAAGATTTTCCACTCGGCAGCTTTTATCTAACTGATAAGGCCCGATTCTGAGCTAGGTACTGGGAAGCATGCTGGTGCAATGACATATAATTACTCTATTACCCTCGTTCTAGATACATATAAGAAAGTAAAAACATTAAAAAAAAATTTTAATCTTCCTTGTGTGAGTTCTAATTGTAATTTAACCATGCAGTGGTTATTTATCTTTTATTTTTTTCTGTTGTACTGTTAATATGCAAGTGGCATGAGCCAACATGAAATGCCTTGTCAAATCGTGGTTCTGGCATTCACAAAATGCTTTATCATTCAAATAGAATGAAATGTACCTCGAGTAATTTGTGTTTTCATATCAAACAAATCAATGTCACCGGATTATCAGGCGAAATGAATTTCATGTGTCCAAAGTGGCTACTTGCCCTAGGTTCGAATCACTTTTAATTAATTTATGGAATCTTTGTTTTGGTGTTTACGCTGCATTCAACGTTTAACGAACAAAATGTACCTCAACACTATTTGGATTTTAAATCAAATAAGACGTTTCCCATGATTTTTCATTGAAAATAGATGGGACGTATCCAAAACCATGATGAAATGGTTCATGTCAATGTAAGCATGATTCGAATCCATTGGAAATTAGGGAAGGTTTTCGCGTATCAGTTGATGTTTCCCAGTAACATTCATCTGAACGATATCATATAGAGCGATCTGAAATCCACTGATTTAAAACGCAAACTGAACGTTATTTATCTGAATTAAGTAGGCCTTAGTAAAATGGTTTATGTCAATGTGCAAATGACCAAGCCAAAACATGAACCAATTAAAAGCAAAAGCGGTGTAAGCATTAAACCATACCACAGAATGAAGCTAATAATGCACAGATATACAGCAACTGGATGCCATAGAATCCAGTTGCTGTATATTTCTTAACATGTTTCTTTTATCATTGAATATTTTTCTTAAATTCTGTTTTAATTCAAAAAATTGTTATATAAATCATATGTTCAAATTAAATTTGATGCATTACAATTTTTTGTATAGTGCTAGCCTTTTTGTTAAAATTTCATCAAAATTTGGCCAAAAAATAAGCATTCTTAACAAAAAACATGACAAACGTAATTAAAATTTGGCTAAGTTTAGTCTCTACATCATGATTTATCTATAAAAACAATGTAAAAGAATATTAAAATTAACGATTAAGAAAAAAATACCTTAAAAGTAGAAGGAAACCTTAAATTGTTAGGAAAAAATTATAAATTAATTCACTAACATTGCTATTTCAGTAACCTGATTCTTCACAATTGTTTAAATTTCCTTATAAACATTAAATTGTCTTATCTTGTTTCGTAAATTTGCGAAAAGATAATTTAAAGATTATCATAAAAAAAATGAGATGCAAACATTTATTAATTCTAAATGTAAATTTATCGAATATCTCATTACTAAGGAATTTTAATATATCTAAATTCTTGAAAATTAGTGAGTGTAATTTCAGGTTTTTGTTTAAAATAACTAAAATTCTGAGAAATAACATAACTATTTAATAAGATTAATTTAAAAGCTCAACTATCCTTTAAAAATATTATCCACTCTCTTAAATTAAAATCTTACTATCCTTGAGATAAAATTAAACTGTGTAGCCAAGGAAAAAAATGTTTGATCATGTCCATCAAACGTTATTTAATGTTTGATCAAGTCAGCTGCCATCGGGAAAACGAAAAGCTTGTTGCGAAGAGCGAGTAACTAAATGATTTTATTAGAAATACATTTAATCGAACTCACGCATGCTTCACCAGCGCCAGATGAAAATTTTTCATATTTTTACTTCCCATTTCATTATATTTTCAACCATTTAAATTAAAATGTTTCCTTTTTTATCATAACTTAGATTTTAAAGAACTTTCACAGCATAATTTGGAACTTTTACACATTACGGTTAGCCCTCGTTAACTGGGTTCTATTAAACTGGACTTCACTTAATCCGGACAGCCGACTAGATGCACACACTGTATAAATAAAAGGCGAATTATCACAATAATCCATTTTTGTTTAAGCTGAATGTTATTGTTGACCTTAAATGAGACAAACCATTAACTTATACTGGATGTGGAGAATGAACCAGAAATAGCTGGTTCTGAAGCTGCACATTTTCTCATCACAGCACACGAAGGCTGGGAAACTGATGTGACACTTGGAGTTGCTGTGAGATTTAGATGAAGACGATCCAAGCTCTCATTACTTAAACAGAGAAGGAGATTTTTGAGAGTGAGACCGCAGTAGAAAGCTCTAGTGGGGATAAAGACGATAAATAATGATACAGACAACAACCCGAAACCAAAACTTAGTGGGATCAACGACCACTTAAAATAAGTTGAAAACAATCCCGGTATTATGAACATTTGACATGATAAGCATTTAGCTCCAACTGTATTTTACCCCCAGCAAAAAAGAGTATTTAATCAACACTTGAAATTCTTTCCATCCATTGTCTTGAAAATCACAAAACTATGGTCTTTAAAATGACTGCAACCCATAAACTAACTGTCAGAATGCCATGAAGTTTTGATACATACTTTTTGAAGGTTGGTATTAACCCCGGAAATCACGTGGGACTATCAACAACGGTGCCATATATATGTCAGACCGTGGACTCCTCGAGTGATGTGCTATATATAGCATTATACAGCATAGTTTAAAAATAATATGTATGTGTAATGTTGGATACCATCCAATTCATTGTCTCCAGTAAAAAAACTATATATATCACTGTATATGCTAGAAAGTCTTAATAAAATAACATCATTAATACACGAGTGTATTTTCAGAGCGAAGGTTCAATCAGACCTGAAGTCATATACTCGATCGGCATAGCAGCCATTTCGGCAGCTGTCTTGGTGGCAGTTTTCATTGTCTACAAGGTGAGGAACGGAGTGCGCAAACCTGCCCTCGATAAGTGCATGCAGCAGTACAACCCCAACTACTACTCCACGGAGCTCTTCAAGACGATGCACAAGCTAGAGATACGCCCTGAAAACGTCTCCCTACAGGAAGAAATAGGGGAGGGTTTCTTCGGCAAGGTGTACAGAGGTGAGTTTTCTAAAACTGCAACACAAACCGTGATTTAATGGAAAAGAAAAAAGTTACAGTCTTAGTTTTTGAGTGTAATAAAAATAATTGTGTAAGCAGAAATTTACAAAATGCATCAAATTAGTAATAATACAGATTAATTTATATAGTAATTTTGTAAAATTAATATAGACAGTTAGGGATTAAAGACAAATGAATTAAAGTATAAAATTATTTTGCAAAGTACAAGTTCATAAAGTACAAAATATTTCAACATCTGAATTTCAGAAACGAAATAAAATGATAAATGCAGAAATAAACACACCAAAAGAAACAGAAATTAACGAGGTATTTGATAACTGTTATACTACAGGAAAATGGCTGTTATAAATTACTGAGAAATCGGTTTGGAAAAGCCATCGTTCGCGTTACTGGAATATGTCGAATTTTATATCAGAGCAAGCGGAAGATATTTTGCGTGCCTCAGACGCCATTGTGTGTTTACTAATGGTGTCTGAGGAACGTAAAATAGATTGTGATCGCAATATTCTCTAAGTGAAATGATACTTTTGGGAATGCCAAGATAAATCTGAAAATTTTCTTTACTTAATCCTATCCATTGTCAATTACGAGAACACACTTTCTTGACAACGATGGCATATTCATTCTGTGGTCTGTACGGAGCTCCAGTGACTCAGAAGCTTTTCGTTAAAATCAGCAAATGAAGCATCATTTATCGTGGGCAGTGATTGAGAGGGTGACCCCTCACTGAGTAGTTGAAGCTTCGTAGGTTTAGGACATATCCCGGTTTATCTGTGATGTCCAAAGTCTTTCCACGTGTGTGGCTTTGATATGGAGAGGAGAGTGCCAGATCAAATGTGAACTCACCACGACTGTGGTTCAAAATTACCAGACGCTCTGGTGATAGGTGAGTATTTCAAACTCGTAAACCATAAGGTACATTCCAGGTGTCACCTGTACTGCTATGTATTTATGCTCTGTATACACACAGCCATCAAATTTACATTTTGTAAAGCCAAAAATAAAAATGTGACTCAGATCAAAGAATACTAATAAGGCTCCAGAATACCATTTTCAAACACGATTGAAAGAATCACAATATTAATTAAGACTTAAAATTGAATAGGAATGATGCATATTATAGATATTATAATAAAAGACGCGTTGTTTTATTCTACTGTTTGTAATATATCCAAATCATGGTCAAAACCTTGGCGCAGAGTCAATCTTAAAAATTCTATACTATTAGGAGTCCCATAATAAGAACCTTATAAGATTTAAAGAAGAGTTAATCGCTACTTGTATATATTTTTACACACCATTCTGCAATGCATTTCTAATGACGTATTGTAGACGTTTCCCATGACGTAACACCAAAAAATTACAAAAGAATTTCATCAACAATCAAAAAATTCTTTCTTAATTTTATGCTTAATTATTGCAATTATTAATAAATTTCCTAATTTTTTTCATAGCACCAGACTGGTAGGGTATTTTACATATTCAGCACAGCAAGGGCCGGAAGTGGTGGCACTTTATACAGTGGGAGCGCCATCGCATCCCCGAAAGTGGGTGGGTTTTCATAATTTAGAAGAAAGCACCACACAGTAGACCCTTAGACTTGGCCTGCCACCCCCAAAGGTATCATTTCACATGGAGGATTTAGCGCTCACGACCTATTTACTACCGGATCTTCAATTGGATCGAGATTCGAAACCACTACCTTACGGCAGTGACAGTGAACACCCTAACCTACAGCGGCCATTAGTTTAAATTCTAATATGATTTCAATATGGATGCTTCTAGAACTAAATATACCTTGTAATCAAGCTCTAATAAGATCTTTCAAATGGTAGATATGTTATGAAAACATATCAAACAGATATAATCGAGATATGTACAGTTGATGCTATATTATATTACAGATTTCACAAAGCAGCTCCATGGGTGTATAAAAACAATCCCACCCCCCATTCATTATTTTATCAATATATTAGTTAAAATTAAAAATTTCAAGAACAACCCTATTAACAATTAAAATATGCATACAATTAAAAAAACTTTGGGTAGTTTTCACTCCAACTATATATATTTTTATGTATTTATTCTTTTCTGTGATTTGTAGTAAGGGGCTTTTTCCATAATATGTAAAAAATACAGGAAAAAATGCAAAAAAAGTAAATAAGTAAAAATTATTTTTAAAAAAACAAATAATTGATAATATCAAAATAACTTGCAACTGGAAAAGCCATTTTTCTTGCAATTGATATCACTTTTGAAAGTACTTTTAAAAATTCTATGACAGCGGTAAACTCTTATCTTTTTCAGACATATACAAGCCGTTAACAAGACAACAATGGTAATAATTTTTTTTTCTTTTTCAACTCCATTTTATCGTCAATAGCATATAAGTTCTGGACAAAGAGTTCTTCACAAAAAAATACATCAGCGTTCTTGAGAAGAATAATTTTTATACGCGTATTTCTGTGGTGGTGCTTTCTTATGTTATATTTAACCTATAAATTAATTAAACATAAAAAAAAATATTCTCGTATGTATTTAAGTGTTTGCCTTGTTTGGAAAATCCATATTTAGGAACAATATGAAATTTTGAGTTCAATTCTGGGCTGGATTTTTATATGTGCGGATTCTATCCACCACATAAGAAAATTTCTTTTAACAGAATTGAAAAACAGTCAACATAGTATTTTTTTTTTAAACTTAGTATTAACACAAGTATTTTTTTTTTTTTTTTTTTTGCTAACATTCAATTAAAAACAGCTGTATTGAGTGTAGTGAAATGTGTATATCAAGATATCTCTCTCACTCTCTCTGTGTTAAATGCTTAAAATAGGCTCAGCTGAAGTCGGATGTTGGCGGCATTTTGGGCAGAGAGAGAAAGGGGTAAGATTTTATACCCTGATAAGATTAAGACATTTTAAATGCCCACTGGCAAGTCGTGAAAGGCAGGTATTGATTTTTCTAATACATGGAAGAACCAGTGACTTCTCCGGCTTACTAGCCTTATACCAATCGTAAGTGGGAGGGGGGCTCCAAACAAATTCTACTATTTATGTTTTTTTTTTTTTTTTTTTTTTGAGAGAGAGAGAGAAGAGTTTCTGGTAAGTAAGTTCATAAGATGCAGATTCTGGTAGGCTGCAACCGTCCTTGGCTAAATAATATAGAAATAACTTCGTAACTGAAAGGAATTTCGAAGCAATTGAAGCTTTACTCAATTTGTTTTTGACTAAAGATGTATGTGTGAGTTTCATTTCGTAATACTGAACTTTTTTTTTGAGACGCTGTTATTTAAATTATTTTCTAATGTGTACAATTGTGAGTAACGGACTAATATTAATACGGGATTAATATTCAGTAAAAAACACTAAAATATATTTTTCAAGACAATCAAAATTAATATTATATTTCCATGTTTCTGCCATTATAAATGTATAGAAAAAAATATCGCCTACGCATTAATTTTTGAAGTTCTCTAAATTGGTCATTAACGCAAAATTATATTCTTTTCCTTGAAAAAAATGTTTATTAAATTAGTAGTAGAAATCATAAAATTAGTTGACTTTTACTTAAGAAATTTCAAATGGAAAAAAAAACTTTAAAAATTTCTAAATCATCTGAGAAATTTCAAAACGTTCGAAGTCTTTCAAAATTTTCCAGAAAATAAACCATGTTATTTCCTTCATTTACAACACTAAGTGTAAGCTTTCGCCCACATTGGGCTGTCATGCCACTGGTTTAATTTATTTTAGTTTTATATACATATTTTACTCAGATAAAACCATAAATAATTCAAGTCAGGTGTTAAAGATAAATTTTTATTAAGTCAGGTGTAAAAGATAAATAAGAATACAGGTAATTTCAGCAAGTAGATCCAGTTTGGAGTGTTACTGGTAAGCTAACTGTAAGCTTTCATTTACAGGATTACTGGCTACTAGTTCGGGGGCCATTCAGGAAGTCGCTGTGAAGACGTTGAAAGACGAGGCAGAAGCTCTCTCTGACTTCGAGAGGGAAGTGGACATCATGTCGTCGTTCAACCACGAGAATATCCTCCAGCTGCTCGGAGTAGTAGTCAGAGGTTGTTGATTCATGTCATCTTAAATTTGGAATTTCCGGTAGCACGAAATTTTTCTGTGTCGGTTTAATCTATAATCCAAACAGAGTGAAAGGAAAAGAGTTGCTTAGACTATGTATAAATGAGTATTATCCCTGCTATAAGAAATGCAATACCATGAAGTTTTGCTGGTTCACGTTATCTAAACGAATTTAATTGCAAGTTGGAGACACAGATAAAACGGAGATAAAAGGAAAAGAAACTGCGTTCAGTCTTAAGGCTCTTCCAACGTGACAACTTCTGTTGTCTTGTCGCCCCATCTGGTGTTAGTTTTCAAAGCTTGTAGAGGGGAGTATCCCAAACATTATTATTGGTTGAAATTGCTTGTCAATCAATCCTTCGAAGTTAGCGAGTCTGACAGATTTGGCGCGTTATATCGTGAAAAATTTAATTACTAACGCCATAAAAACAGCCAAAAAGAGAGTTTTAAATTTGCTCCTAACAGATGTTTACCTCAAATTACCCTCAGGGTTCTTAGAATAGGGGTGGGGGAAAGTGGGTCAGTACAAATGCTCAACGAACTGACACAGGAATTACCTGTTGCTGTCTTATGGAAAATGAGCTGCCAGTAATTCTAAAGAAAATATTATTTATTTAAATTTTGGATTTCTGTTTTTATTATTCGCACTAAAATATATGAAGACAAATTGCAAATGTTGAGTGATTTTATAATTACTAATTAAATGGTCGAAAATGATTATCAGAATTCAAATAAAACCTAAAATACTATATGAATGATTAAAAATATTTTTTTAGTGCCTTGGTTCATATTGATTTTATGAGACTTGATCCATTGACTTAAGATGCTTTTAAATATGAATGCAACAAATAATTAAAAACTATTATTTTCAAAACTAACTCAATATAAAAATATTTAATTTTTTCAAGTTTTTTTTAAACTAACACATACACACACACACACACATATATATATATATTCTAATTATATAAAAATAGATGAAATGATTACATAAATAATTAAAATTACAATATATATTTATATGAAAATAACGTTACGATTTTCTATCTATCTATCTATATAATCGTATCGTAATTTTCATAAAAATATTGTAACTGTAATTATTTATATAATAATCATTACATCTATTTTATATAATTAGAATTACTTAGAGCTTGAAAGAGAGATTCATCTCTTATCTTTCATCTCACAAGTCCCTAACTTTATTCCTCTATATAAATAAAATTAACTAAGTTATAATTAGAAGTACATGTTTTTTAAAAACTTGATATTCTGGTGTAAAATGTGTAGTGAAATTTACTTTAATTCTGAAGATTTTAAAACTCTTCACTTATTTTATTAGATATTTTCCCCTGGCTTGATAAAAACAAAATTAGATTAGCACTAAATATGCCTTATAAAAACACACAGGTAAATTAGATTAAAATAAGTTTAGAGTAAAATTGTGAGAAATATATATTAGGTTTATATTTGTCAACGAATAATCAAATGCAAATGCAACTTATAGCATACGAGAAAAATATAATTTCCTTGTAATACGAGAAAAATATAATTTCCTTGTAATACGAGAAAAATATAATACAATTTCATGAGCATATGGGAAATTTAGTTAATATACCATGAAATATATATGAGGTAAAATAGTAATTAAAATAAATCTGTTAATAATGTAAAGAAATGCGCTTGAGCAATTCACATTTCATGAAGGAAAAACAGAAACTATATATATATATATATATATATATATATATATATATATATATATATATATATATATATATATATATATATATATATATATATATATATATATATATATATATATATATATATATATATATATATATATATATATATATATAAATATATACATATATATATGTATATTTATATATATGTATACACACACACAAACACTCTATATACAAACATAAACATACAAATTCGTATAGTTAAACTTTTATTCTTTTGGATTTTAATTTTTCAGCTTTTTTTTGTCTTTTTTTTGTTTGCTCCTCAATTATATATGTTGGATTTCTTATGTCCATTGATCTAGGATAACGTGGATCGATTAGTTCTGGCAAAAAGACAGTCAAAATAAAAATCATTTAATTTAGTTTTCATTTGTGTCTCTCAAAATATATCATCTCTAAAAATAATTTCAGTTTTAATTCCTTTAGGGGACCAAATGGCAAACCAACAAAAGTTTCTTTCACTAATATGTAATTGTCCTTGGATTTGATAGTAAAATTTATGATTTTTATTTATGCCATTAATTTCTTTTGTTTTTCCATCTTTTGCCAGAAATTGAATTTAGATTTCTTTATAAATTCATTGGGATGTATATCGCGACATGTATATGGGCATTTAATTTCAACAATACCCCCTTTGCCAATTATTCCATCTGACGTGGCAGCTAAATGAGGCAAATATTTATCTATGAATATCCCACATGATTCTATTTTAAGTCCTATTTCTTTTTCTAGTTCGAGAATGGCAGTTTTTTCATGAATAATCCCGTATAAAATTGCTTCATTTTTTACGTTAGAGTATAGTATTGTTTTTACTAAATTTTGGCATCCTGTAGAGGGTAACTTCCGACATACAGCACCAAAATTCGACGCTTCATTCGATTTTTCATCTATTTTCTTGTAGTGGAAAGATGAAGTTTTCTTTTCGTACTGTAATCATTTTTTTTTTTTCATGTTTAAAATAGACTAATTTTACAGAGTTTAATTAATGAGAAAAATATCCAAATACATTTAAAATGGTAAAAGTGTTGAAATGAATGTACGAGAATTTTGAATTTTCGGAAAACAGCATTCAACATCAATTGAGAAATGCGTCAAAGTGAATAATATGTTCAACAGAATTTTCCGGTTGAATAGTTTGGAATGGCTGCATTAGAAAGCTGTTTGGAGACGGTATTGTACTGCGTATCCCATCTTAGGGACAACAAGGTGAATTATGATTTAATTATTGTTGTAGTCATACAGAGAAAGAAAGTCCTTCAATCACACTATTTCAAGACTAGTCACTTTGAGCATATCTAATTGATTCTCAATTTCCTTCCTGATATTCTCTCTCAAGCATTTCTACTCGAACATCAATACTATAACTTCAGTTACATATTTTATATCGCCTTAAGTGCTACAGGATATTTATTCATTCTTTTGATATTTTATTACTTTTATTCCTTTTTTGTCAAAAATAATGTCATTTGCGTTGCGCAGGACAATATTCTTCTTAAATAAATTTCGTGAGCATAAAATGATTCCCCTAAGAGCATTGATGTCATCTGTATTGTAGTGTGTTGTAATGTATTGTTATCGTTCGTTTGGTTATTGAAATGCTTTTATGTTTTTCCGCTGAAGTTATACTACAAACCCAATTTTTTTTTTCAAAGATATATATAATTTTTCAAATTTAAAGTGTTTAATTTCTTATCAGACGCAATATGCTGGTATCGTATGCTTATTAATCATACCTTATAATGTATTTTTTTTTCATGAAATAAGTTGAAAATAAAATTAAATGTACAAATGTTTGTAAAGGTAAAAACTCAATAATTTTGGAAAATGATTAAAAATCAAATTAAAATATTTGTCTCACTATTATTCTAATAAACTTATCGTTCTTATTATTAGATATTTTATTTTATAAGAAATATATATATATATATATATATATATATTTATTTATTTATTTATATAATTATTTATTTATTTATTTATGTATATATATATACACATATATATATGTATGTATGTGTGTGTGTCTATTGTAAAATGCATTCTTTTACATCTTCACACATCAAGTAGTTTAAATTTTTAATACAAAGGTAGTCTTATTTCAAAATCGTAGTATATAATATAATTGAACAAGGCAACACAAAACAGTTTATAATACTTCATTTTGAAAATTTACTTAAATGAAAATAATCAAAGTTGATGATTTAAAAGTACATATCATAGCTACTTTTCCAACGCTAATAAACAGAAATCTAACATGCATTATTTACAGATGCCTTTTCTATTTCATGAGTGAGAAAAGCTAATTCGTCTTGCTGGATTTGGAATTGTTTACCAACCACAGGGTAAAACAGCGGGAATCATATGGGAAGAAGTTTTTCTCAGAAATTCCTCCTTTTTTAGGTTACCGTAGTGAAGTACAAAAATCAGCCAAGTTTGGCTTTAAAAATTTTCCAGTTTCATAGGTGGCGTTGTGTACAGAGGTGGATTTTCAGAAATAAGAATGAGTTTGATTTGTAATCAAAATTCGTATCAAAATATTAATGCAATCAAAAATATTTTTAGCTTAAAAAAAACAAAAATGTTCATTTTGTAACTGTACGGAGAAAAAAATGAAATATCTTTAAACCAAATTTTGTGAAACCTCAATGAAATTGGAATTTGGTTAAAATTTACTTGGTTGGAGATATTTTGACATTTTAAAAATATTTGAAAAAATTTTAAACGCTAAAAATGGATGTCGAAAAGACAGTAGCTCTGTTTTTTGTAATTTGCAAAAGACCGGAAGTTTCTATCATGAAAATAGCACTTGTGAAACATTAAAATATTATCCATAGGATTAACATAGGATTCGATTTTCCCCAACGGAGGTCTAGCAGGGCCTTAAGGCTCTTCCAGACCTACGTGACAACTTCTGTTGTCTTGTCGCCCCATCTGGTGTTAGTTCTCAAAGCTTGTAGAGGGGAGTATCCCAAACATTATTATTGGTTGAAATTGCTTGTCAATCAATCCTTCGAAGTTAGGGAGTCTGCCAGAATTGGTGCGTTATATCGTGAAAAATTAAAGTACTAACGCCATAAAAACAGCCAAAAAGAGAGTTTTAAATTTGCTCCTAACAGATGTTTACCTCAAATTACCCTCAGGGTTCTTAGAATAGGGGTGAGGGAAAATGGGTTAGTACAAATGCTCAACGAACTGACACCGGAATTATCTGTTGCTATCTTATGGAAAATTAGCTGCCAGTGATTCTAAAGAAAATATTATTTATTTATATTTTAGAGTTCGGCTTTTATTATTCGCACTAAAAAATATGAAGACAAATTACAAATGTTGAGTGATTTTACAGTTACTAATTAAATGGTCAAAAATGATTACCAGAATTCAAATCAAACCTAAATACTACATGAATGATTAAAAATATTTTTTTTAAGTGCCTTGGTTCAATTTGATTTTATGAGACTTGATCCATTGACTTAAGATACTTTTGAATATGAATGCAACAAATAATTCAAAACTATTATTTTCAAAACTAACTCAATATAAAAATATTTAATTTTTTCAAGTTTTTTTTAAACTAACACACACACACACACATATATATATATATATTCTAATTATATAAAAATAGATGAAATGATTACATAAATAATTAAAATTACAATATATATTTATATGAAAATAACGTTACGATTTTCTATCTATCTATCTATATAATCGTATCGTAATTTTCATAAAAATATTGTAACTGTAATTATTTATATAATAATCATTACATCTATTTTATATAATTAGAATTACTTAGAGCTTGAAAGAGAAATTCATCTCTTATCTTTCATCTCACAAGTCCCTAACTTTATTCCTCTATATAAATAAAATTAACTAAGTTATAATTAGAAGTACACGTTTTTTAAAAAGTTGATATTCTGGTGTAAAATGTGTTGTTAAATATACTTTAATTCTGAAGATTTTAAAACTCTTCAGTTATTTTATTAGATATTTTCCCCTGGCTTGATAAAAACAAAATTAGATTACACTAAATATGCCTTATATAAACACACAGGTAAATTAGATTAAAATAAGTTAAGAGTAAAATTGTGAGAAATATAAATTAGGTTTATGTTTGTCAATAAATAATGAAATACAAATGCAACTTCTAGCATACGAGAAAAATGATAAAAGTGTTGAAATGAATTTACGAGAAATTGGAATTTTCGAAAAACAGCATTCAACATCAATTGAGAAATGCGTCAAGGTGAATATGTTCAACAGAATCTCTCGGTTGAATAATTTGGAATGGCTGTATTAGAAAGCTGTTTGGAGACGGTATTGTACTGCGTATCCCATCTTAGGGACAACAAGGTGAATTATGATTTAATTATTGTTGTAGTCATACAGAGAAAGAAAGTCCTTCAATCACACTATTTCAAGACTAGTCACTTTGAGCATATCTAATTGATTCTCAATTTCCTTCCTGATATTCTCTCTCATGTATTTCTTCTCGAACATCAATACTATAACTTTAGTTACATATTTTATATCGCGTTAAGTGCTACAGGATATTTATTCATTCCTTTGATATTTTATTACTTTTATTCCTTTTTTGTCAAAAATAATGTCATTTGCGTTGCGCTGGACAATATTCTTCTCAAATAAATTTCGTGAGCATAAAATGATTCACCTAAGAGCATTGATGTCATCTGTATTGTAGTGTGTAATGTATTGTTATCGTTCGTTTGGTTTTTGAAATGCTTTTATGTTTTTCCGCTAAAGTTTTACTACAAACCCAAATTTTTTTCAAAGATATATATATAATTTTTCAAATTTAAAGTGTTTCATTTCTTATGAGACGCAATAATTTAGTATGCTGGTATCGTATGCTTATTAATCATACCTTATAGTGTATATTTTTTCTTTTGTTTTCATGAAATAAGTTGAAAATAAAATTAAATGTCCAAATGCTTGTAGAGGTAAAAACTCAATAATTTTGGAAAATGTTTAAAAATCAAATTAAAATATTTGTCTCACTATTATTCTAATAAACTTATCGTTCTTATTATTAGATATTTTATTTTATAAGAAATATATATATATATATATATATATATATATATATATATATATATATATATATATATATATATATATATATATATATATATACATACACACACGTGTGTGTGTGTGTGTATTGTAAAATGCATTTTTTTATATTAAGTTCTTTAAATTTTTAATACATAGGTAGTCTTATTTCAAAATCGTAGTATATAATATAATTGAACAAGGTAACACAAGACAGTTTATAATATTTCATTTTTAAAATTTACTTAAATGAAAATAATCAAAGTTGATTTAAAAGTACATATCATAGCTACTTTTCCTATGCTAATAAACAGAAATCTAACATGCATTATTTACAGATGCCTTTTCTATTTCATGAGTGAGAAAAGCTAATTCGTCTTGCTCGATTTATAAGTGTTTTCCAACCACATGGTAAAACTGCGGGAATCATATGGGGAGAAGTTTTTCTCAGAAATTCCTCCTTTTTTAGGTTACCGTAGTGAAGTAGAAAAATCAGCCAAGTTTGGCGGTAAAAAATTTTCAGTTTCATAGGTGGCGTTGTGTACAGAAGGGGATTTTCAGAAATAAGAATGAGTTTGATTTGTAATCAAAATTCGTATCGAAATATTAATGCAATCAAAAATATTTCTAGCTTAAAAAAAAACAAAAATGTTCATTTTGTAACTGTACGAAGAAAAAATATGAAATATCTTTAAACCAAATTTTGTACAACCTCAATAAAATTAGAATTTGGTTAAAATTTACTTGGATGAAGATATTTTGATATTTTAAAAATGTTTGAAAAAATTTTAAACGCTAAAAATGGACATCGAAGGGACAGTAGCTCTGATTTTGTAATTCGCAAAAGACCGGAAGTTTCTATCATGAAAATAGCACTTGTGAAACGTTAAAAAATTATCCATAGGATTAACATAGGATTCGATTTTCCCCAACGGAGGTCTAGCAGAGCCTTAACGCTTTATCGCTTCGAAAATTCGTATTTTGAGAAATTCAAAGCTATTGAAGGTCGTGTCGATAAAGAGATGTCTAGAAGACTAAGCAGGTGTTCCGGTAAACATTTTTAAAAGCCCTATTGAAGATTTATCGGTTGGTTTTATCCACTTTTGTTGTTACTTATGACACTTGGACACACCAAGCTCGCTCTGCCGATAACTATGCGAATTTAAGTCTGTAGGATGCGCCTTTCATTTAACCAGAGCACTACGAAGACGAAAGTACGCCTTTGTTCTAAGACTTCTTTTATAGGTGGGCAACACCAAAGGACCCATTCCCACAATTTTGACTTTGATCTGGAGGGGAAGGAAGTTTTCTCCAGACCATTACACCCATAGCAACTGCTCAACGACCTACCATAGGACTTTCGATTCCACTGATTTAACGAGCTTCTGTATGTCGCATGTACTCTGTGGTTCTTTGGAGGCATTGGAATTCAAGCCCAGCCCTTCTGAAAAGAAGGCCTATACCTCAACCACTAATCTACTATGGCCCCTGTTTTTACCTTCTTATCATTGCAAACGTTTGCGCATATGCAACTACGAACCATAAAATTTGGACCAGATGGAGGAATGGATAGGAAACTAATAATCCCAAAATAACGAGTCCTTACAGGCGGACGCAAGAGTATATGTATTCGAAGGAAAGCTGTCGATGTCCCATAATCAATTTCTATTGACGGGAATGTGCAGAAGGCTCTGGATGTTCCAATATCTAAAAGAACTGCTTAATTAAAATTGATTGAAAGTACCATTGTGCTTAAAAGACTGATTAACACCGATTCATAGAAATAAAAGATTGCAATAGTGACGTCAACGGAAGACTTAGACAACAAAATACCACAAAATCTTGCTTCTGCTTGATTAATAATAGTCATTGGATGAGATTCTCAATTCGATGGGGAAATGTAACAAATGTAACCACAGCTTTTAAACACTTCATCACTTGTTAACTCTTGGTTTGGGGTACAATATTATTTGATAACAGATCAACCTATACATCAGAGATACACTGACTACAATACGATAACATTGAGGAACTACTGCAACATGTTATGCAACCATACGTTTAGCAGCTGCAAAATAGCCTTTTCCATCAGGATATTGCACGTTATATTCATCATAAATTCCATAACACATTTAAGTGATTCTCTATGGCCTACTGTATCTTCTGGTCTGTGCTACTGGTGGAAAATATGCTCTGATACTTGAATGGAAGTCATTTTTTGTTATGCTCAAGCCTTCATCCTAGGACAAACAGTAGAGAATGGTTCAGAACATATTACTTTCTATCCGTCTAGATGACATCCATACGTTGAGTCTGTACTTCCAAGAGTATCTGTCTTCATCACACGAAAAGTTGACCAACTTCTAACTGATTATTCAAAATATATTTAGGCAAAATTTGTCTTTTAATAAATAACATCCCTTATACTTGCATACACATTCTCCATCTATGCCTCAATCTGTCTCACGATCTATCTAATGTCTTAAAATATTGCATTTATATATATATATAAAATATATATATATATATATATATATATATATATATATATATATATATATATATATATATATATATATATATATATATATATATATATATATATATATATATATATATATATATATATATATATATATATATATCAATTAAGAATTTTCAAAAATGTTCTTCAGTACAAGGATATAAATAAGAATTTAATATTATAAATAATAAATTTAACAGCATTGATTTCATTATTTTCTAAACTGTTTAGTATAAAATACATGTTATAATTATGATTTTATTTTAAATACATTCTTAGAAAACCATGGACCACCATGGATGATCTTCGAGTTCATGAAGTACGGAGACCTGGCCCAATTTCTCAGGAAAGCCAGCTCACAAGTTAACTTGAACCAGGTAAGCATTTTTCAATGCATTTCTGAAGGTGAACATGCCTTGTTATAGAACTCTTTCTACTTATTTCAACTAAAATAAAAGATTAAAACATTACGGACAAAGTTATTAGCATTGAATGGATTCACATACTATTAAAAAACTTTTGAAACAGTAAGAACCGACAACTATTTCCTGCGCATGTACACACACACACGTAAAAAATAATAGAAATAATTAAAAAAAATATGTCTAATAAGAGTTCGTATTCTCATTAAATTTAAAGAGTTATTAAGCTCTATCTTTTTTACTACACAAGTTAACAAGTTAAGACTAGTTAACTTGTGTAATATTTTTATGATAAAAAAAATTAAACATTTGAAGGATATTTTCTATATAGAGTGTGATTGGTTTCCCCTGTTGTTTCCAAGATCGCTCATTGATAACAAAAGATCCGATTTTTAAGATATATTTATTTACATTAACACACATAACACTAATTTATAGACAAAGACATAACTTTAGTTGATTAATTTTACATTCGAAATTTTCATCGCCTGGAAGCGGTACTTCCGCTACCACTCGTCGTGGCATACCCGTACTGTCTCTCTCTTTTCGACAAGCTTCCCCTATTTCTCAAGTGTCTTACCACTTAACGAACTCGAGGGCTCCTGTCCGCTAAGTGTTTGATCTTCACACCTTCCCTCCAGTTTTCATTGCTGACCTTGTCCTGCAAATGGAAACTACGAAGAATTCTAGAAAGTTCCTTTTTACCTTTTATCACCATTCCATCAAGAGCCAAAATAATACCAACATTTTAAATTTAATTTAGTGCTTAACCTAGGTGCTGACATGCTTCAGCTTACACTTTTGTTTCATATTCTCTTTAAAGGAAAAAATCCTATATACTACTGCTATATTCATTATATTTATTACAACACAATATTATAAAATAAGAAAATAAGAATCAATATCAACACAAAAACAACAATTATGTGCAAATATTATTCACACACAAACCTTATGAAAATTAACGACCCATAACAAATAGAAATAACTACATTATATTATATAAAGTTAAATATGAATATTATGATATATCAGAAATTATTTCTTTTTTTTTTTTTTTATTTCTTACAAGATTCATTATAAAAGAAAATACTAATCATCCTCATAAACCCTTGATAAGGCATCTGCGATAACATTATTACTACTGGGCTTATGAGCTATTTTGACCTGATAGCGAGAAAGAGCCAATGACCATCTCTGTAATCTGGCATTCTTCGGAATGCTTTCCGTAAGATATTTCAGAGGATTGTGATCTGTGAACAAATTTATGGAAGTTCCGTAAGTCCATGCTTCAAACTTGCAAGTGCCCATATCACAGCATACGCTTCTCTCTCGATGGTACTCCATTTGGTCTGCGCTGGAGTTAATTTCTGACTGGCGAAGGTTATAGGCTTAGGATTTCCATCTGTATCTCTCTGCATTAAGCATGCTCCAATGCCAGTAACCGAAGCATCTGTGTGCAGTTCAAATTGTTTATTTAAATCAGGGGTTGACAATGCAGTGACAGTACAAACTATCTTTCAATGAGATGAAGGCCTTTTCTGTCTCTTCAGACCAAGGAATATCATTTGGGATAGATTTTCTGGTCAGGTTTGTTAATGGCTTAGCAATATTCGCATAATGAGGTACATATTCCTATAATAGTTAAACAGTCCTAAAATCGATCTTAAGGCTTTCTTCGTTCTTGGCGATTTTAAGTTTTTGATAGCTGTAATTTTATCCGGATCGGGCCCATGCTCTCTGATCCAACTACATGACCTAAGTATTTTACCTTCGATCGAGCAAAGGTACATTTCTCTAAATTTGCGGTAAAATTACACTGTTTTAATGTTTCCAAAACTGTTCTTAGATGGTTCAAATGTTCTTCCCAACTAGATGAATAAACTATGATATCATCCAGAAACTTTCAACAAAATCATTATGAGGCCTTAGAATCTGATTCATAATTTGCTGAAAAGTAGCTGGAGCACCTGCAAGTCCAAATGGCATTACTTTCCACTGATACTGTCCTTTAGGTGAAACGAAACTTGTTAGTTCTCGACTATCTTGATCCAATGGAATTTCCCAACAACCTTTAAGGATATCTAGAGTTGATAGATAATTTGCCGCAACAGCTTTGAATCGTAATTCTTCTGAATTTTGCATTGGAAATGGAGCTATTTTAGACTCAGAATTCAGTCCCCGATAATCGACACATAGTCGAATCGTTCCATCTTTCTTTGCACACATACAAGAGGATAAACAATCTCTGCGGAAGATGGTTCTATCAAATCCTTGTTTAATAGTTCTTTTTATTTTGATTTTCCACCTGAGGTTTTAGTGATTCTGGTATGCGGTATATGTGAGGCTGTTTTCGATTCCAGGTTTTAATGTTATTTTTATGAGGTGGTACCTTAGCTCGTTTCAATTCACCATTGAATACGACTTTGTAGTCCTTAAGAATTGTTAAAAGCTGAGTCTTTTGCTTCGGAGATAGATTTGAAAATTCGGTCTTTTCTTCTAGCTGTTTCCAACTGTCCTTTATTTCTCCAAGGCCTCCTAAAGGTACAGGTTGAACTTCTCCAAAATCTTCATCAGCTTCATATATTATGCCCACCATATTCATCGGTTGGATATATTTCCTTAGCTTATTTTGATGCAAATGACGGATGCTTCCATCCGGTAGCTTAACTGCATAAGAATGTGGTGATTTTTGCTCTACAATTTCCCTGGACCTTCTTACCTAGAACAAAGTTTGTTTGTAGAGTCTGAATCAGCACAATAACTTCATCTCCAATAGATAATTCTTTTCTTTGATCTTAAATTATGATAATGTACATATTTCTCCTGTTGATTTTTAGTATGTTCATCGGCGTATTCCACAGCTTCCTGTAACCTATTTCTAACCTTTCTGAAGATAATCAGTGATTGATTCACCAATACCTTGAGTAAAACAACTTCATATTCCCATGTAGATTTTAAAATAGCTAAAGGTCCAACTGGGGGGGCGTCCATGAACGAGTAGGTAGGGTGAGACCTCAGTACTAGCGTTTGGCACTTCACGATATGCCCACAAGAGAAAAGGCAACTGTTTGTCCCATCCTCTACCTTGCGACCTTATGGCATGATGCAACATTGATTTCATTGTGCTAATCCATCTTTCTATTAATCCCGTTACTCTGTGGGTAACCTGGTGTAGAGAATTTTGGTACAGTCCCTAATCTTTTAAGAAATTCTTGCGTTAACTTTGCAGCAAAATTTGTTCCATTGTCCATAGCAATGATCTGAGGAATGCCAGTCCTCATAAAATTTCCATAAAGGCATCGCATGTCGCTTTTGCCGTCAAAGTTTTAATCGGAATTGCCTCTGGCCACCGACTGTGCTGATCCATAACACACAACACATACTGATGTCCCCTTGGAGATTTAGGTTCAATAGGCCCTAAAATGTCAGCATTGACAACTTGGAAGGGAAGTTCTGGTCTACCAACAGCTTCTATAGGTCCTCTGTCTTTCAGTTTGGTTTTCCTCCGCAATTGACAATCGTGGCAAGATTCACACCAGCGTTTTACATCCCTTGGCAGACCTTCCCACCAAAAAAGACATTGTAACTCTTCCTTTGTTTTCCTAGAAGCAAGATGTCCTCCTGTTGGTATTTCAGAGCCAATTTTAAAATTTCTTTTCTCCTGCACTCAGGAACTACAAGCTGTACATACTTCTGTCCTGCCACATTGCCTGTGTGGTACAATAAATCTGACTCCAACCAGTAATTATTCTTACGCTGTCTGGCATCTTCAAAACACCGATTTAATGTAGCACAGGACAACTGTTCTTTTCTAAATATCTTTGCTTGCGAAATTGGAGTACTATTTTCTTCATCCTTAATAGCGGTTATTTCTTTATTTGCCAAGTTACTTTCCACTGGAGTAGTTGAAACCTCTACTTCAGAATTTTCTAAATCAAATGTTCCTTGATTTGCTTCTATTGCCTGGTGAGCTTCTATTTTCTCTTCCTCCACATTGAAAGTACTGAAACTATTCCTTTCCCGTGGATATATTTTTATTTCCTCTCCAAGATATTTTCTTCTTTGTTCTTCCAACAAACTAAAAACTCTAGGATATCAAAGCTTGCTCATGCAATCCTTTCCACAACCGCAGCATGCACCATGATATACGGCCTGATATCATCATCTGCTGACCAAAGACTTAGTGGAATAGAAACAAGCTTTCCTTCAACCGGAGATCCAATTGCAGGCCTCAAGTAAATTTTCCCACTTGACTGCAACATTTCCTCTGGTACCACTGACTTCCGCAGTACTGTAATTTCCGCACCACTATCAATGATTCCTTGAAACTTATTATCTCCTATATTTAAATCAACTCAAAAGCTCACCATCCTTCTCACTGATTGGAATTTCCCAATCGAAACTTGCATTACCCATTTTAATGCAAAGTTCATTTAACCCTTTTTGCTTACCTCAGTTTCACTTATATTAGAAACTTGAGTTACGTATTCATTTGCAGGCAGAATTTCTTCAAATGTCCTCTTCCTGACATTTGTAACACTTCAATACCTTTCTATCTGGAGCGCAACTTGCGGTATTATTTCCTAAACGATTCTGTGGTCGTGGATTTGGGTTCTTTTGATAATTATAATATTCTTTCTTTTCCACAAAGTTTTTATTTCTAAGTTCACCTGGAAAATGTTTCTTACAGTTTCTGTTCTTGTTTTGTTCCATGTGGGCTGGGAATAAATTTAGTATAATTGTGGGAATTATTTGCAAAAACTTTTTGGCATCGAAACTAGGAAATTATCAATTTCCCCTTACCAATTCAGGGACTGAAGCCAATTTTCAGTCTCTTTCAGAAATATTTGAGATCTTACATGAGTAGGCAAACTCTCTTTTATTTTGTCAGCTACAATAAGCTCTTTAAGTTTAACAAATGTTTCTACATCTCTTGATTTTAAATACAGTTCTAATGCAGCTTCCACTCAGGACGCATACTGAGCATAACTTTCTCATTGTGTAATTTATAACAAGAATCAAAATTCTTTTTTGTGTTGTAACGGAGTTATTCTATATTCCTTAAATGAAATTTTTGATTTTGTCATACTGATCTAAATCTTCTTCCGACAACATAGCATTAATACCTTTAGCACGACCCTTTAAACACTGTAAAATAATTTTCCTTCGTACTGTTCGGGTACTTCATAAAGCTTGAACATCCTTTCTGCATGATGGAAAAAGAAAGGCCATTCTTCTGCTTGTTCTGGGGATCTAAAATTACCCCTTTCATTATATTTAAATAACCTAGAAATGTGTTTCTAATTTATCTCGCCCATATTCTACCGTGCTTAATGAGTTGCCCTCATATTCCCTTTCTTTTATTTCTAATTCACGCATTTTAATTTCATGCTCACGTTCTCTTTGTTCTGCTTTGGCTTTTTCTCTTTCTATCCGATCGGAAATTATTGTATTTATTAATTCTCGAACAAATGATTCTTCAAAATGTTTAGATTGTGTAATCAAATTTTTTAAATCTATAACTTTCATGTCCGGAGAATCTGTTCTCCTAACTCACTAGCCAATATTAACAGATCCTCCTTTCGAGCTTTACCCAAGAATGCAAAGGCCATTTTAACAACTAATGTTATCGCAAATTACCAAACTTAAGTATCAACTATTCAAAGCAAAACATTTAAATCACACAAATCACCTTTCATTTGTTTAATCTATAAAACACTTTCGTTTACTTAATGTACCAAAAAAAATTTAAGAAATTTATTCTAATAATAAATTTTAAATTTTATAGTTTCAATTTTCATTTCAACACACTGTAATATACTTAATACACACGATAATATACTATAATATGTATAAAACTTCAATTACATAATACCCATTAATGAATGAAAACAATTCCAAAACAAGCTAAAAAAATATACATATACGAATCATACTCCCAGTTTAGGTATTTCAATTTAAATAAATCTTTATCACAGAAGATCATTGAACATATAACCACTTAAATCAATAAAATGCTAAAATAATTTTTAGTAACATGCATTTATATCTTTATCATTATTAATATATGTAATTTTACCTTAAAATAATATGAATCAGAGTTACTGAAACAACCAAAACTATTATTCATTGCAAAGCACAATTACTCTCAAAATATAAAATAATTCAAAATTTCCTCTCATAAATGCTTCCCAATCTTGGTTTTGATACAAAATTTAAAATCTAAACTTAGTTACTTTACATAAATACTAAATACAATCATAGTAAATAATAAATATACCTAATAACATTGAATAATTCTGTGAAAATGCAATTTTTAATAATGCAAAACAATACTCAGTAAAAAGCATTTAAACTTTCTTGAAATAGTTTCTTATTCCATAAACTTTTATCATTTACATAATGAACAACAAAATGATAATGAAAATTCAAAGCAAAAAACATTTATATCCTACTATATCACATTAACACATTACACAAACATACGTTTCAACAATTTACTATTCAATAATACAGTATCTTTTAAATTAATGCACATAACTCAAGAAATTGACAATTACAACAACATTATTATTCGACATAAATTTGTTTTAATAAACAGATTATTCCAAAATATTTTTTCTAATAAATCAAAATTATATATATATACATATATATTTTTTTTTTTTTAGTAATATCACCAGTTAGAGAAAACTTTTTCTGAATATTAATGAACAAATGTCAATAACCAATATTATTTCGAACCAATATCGAACTTTTAAACATTTTCTCAATTAAATTAAACATTATACATATTTGTTTTTATCTTGATATTTTGAATATTTAAACATTTTTTTTTCATTTATTACATTTACTTCTTAAACAAAACCCTACAAAGAAATTTACGAAAATTCTAAAACAAAATTTCCTTTAAATCATACATAATTAAAACATATATTGGCTCTTAATGGAAGGAGAAGCAATCAAAATATACAGACTCACGATTTTGTAGGTATTTTTTCCATCATTAGGATCTCATCATTTTGTATTAATCCGAATACATCCTGTCGACTGCGCCAATGTGATTGGTTTCCCCTGTTGTTTCCAAGATCGCTCATTGATAACAAAAGATCCGATTTTTAAGATATATTTATTTACATTAACACACATAACACTAATTTATAGACAAAGACATAACTTTAGTTGATTAATTTTACATTCGAAATTTTCATCGCCTGGAAGCGGTACTTCCGCTACCACTCGTCGTGGCATACCCGTACTGTCTCTCTCTTTTTCGACAAGCTTCCCCTATTTCTCAAGTGTCTTACCACTTAACGAACTCGAGGGCTCCCGTCCGCTAAGTGTTTGATCTTCACATAGAGGATGTTTCATATGCCTAAAACTCTGTTTCATATATTCATATTTTTCTTCTTGTGAAATTATAAAAATCATTTAAAATTGGATGGAGGATATTTCTATAACCTAGGAAGATATTTCCAAAAAAGATGAACATTATTAAACTTAGAAGAATCTTATTTTGATTATTCTCAAACAGAAAATTCGTCGCTTCGTAAATTTATTATTTAAATGATGGTGTTTTCAAAAAGGGATACATATGGCCCTGAAATTAGTTTCAATTTAAAATTAAATTTGCTTCATTTCTGTAATCGTCACCATCTTGATGGTGTATGATTCTAGTCGATGAACAGAGAGAGAGGTGGCATAAAAAACAAGCCAATTATAAAATCATCATATAAGTGGCCAACCATAATTATACGTGTATTATATGTATCTATGAATCTAGTTATAGCATTTTATTATCTTCAAATTTTGAGTTTTTGACTGACATTTGCTTACTCACTAGATAATTGTGTGAATTATTGAATGACACTCGTAAAATTGTTACACAAACAACACGAGTAAAGTCTGTTGCTGCAGTAGTTTAAATATCTGCGGATTTCATATACAGATATATCCGTGTGAATCTGTATCAGCTTTTTCTACTGGTATTTAAACTTATTGAGTTTGAATTGAATTTTATTTTGATTGAGTTTCAGAAACAAAATTCCATCAATTCTTGTCCTTTTCAGTGTGACTTAGTGAGGATCTCCGTGCAGATAGCGCAGGGAATGTCCTACCTCTCTTCTCAGCACTTCGTGCACAGGGATCTCGCTACCAGGAACTGCCTCGTGGGAGACAACATGGCAGTGAAAATTTCCGACTTCGGACTCTCCAGGGACATTTACACCTCCGACTATTATAAAGTAAGCTTTAAATGATACTTTTTAAACTTTTCAAATAAATACACTATAAATGATTATAAAATTATTCTAATGTAATTGTTTCTAGTAATTATTAAATTATATTTTCCTTTTTTATTCCTATTTATGAAATTTTCAAAGCAAGCATTGACCTAAATAATATAAATACATTATTTCTCCTTTTTTAATTAACGTTATTTATTATATTCACCCTAAAAAGGAATGCTGTTGAGATTATTTTTTTCGTGCTTGACATCCTAATGATAATTGCTAAATATTTGGTTAAAACTTTTATTTTGCCATACTTTCTCATTGACTCTGCTACATTCCTAAAATACTTAGTACGAACTAAGAAAGGGATGAGTTGATGAGGGAGAAAGATAAAAGTTTATATATGCTATGTAGTTTTTCAAAGCTTCATTTTTTATATATGTACATGATTAAAGATGACGAAGCAATCGGGATGATTTTCTGGCTTTGATTTCCAGTCTCAATAGGTTTGAATAATTTGCAAAAGGAATATTTGAAAACTGACACCTGGTGGTAAAAACTTAACAAGTTGTTTATTGCAAAAATCATTTCCCCGTGATCCATATAACGCATATGGATGGAAGTTTCTGTAAAGCGTAGAATAGAGGGCTCTACTACTGTGAAGATCAAGAAAACTTCCGGCACAAATTTTCCTGCTTACTATTCCATTATTGTCTTATACTTCATTGTGCTTGTTTTTTGTAGTATCCATTGCTTTTGAGAAATATTCGTTTAAAAGTAATTATCTTATAAAAATTTTTGAAATGCTGAAAGCAAATAAATGTAGTTGTTGTTGCGTAGAATTGAGCTCATTTGGTTGCAATATGCGAGCTGGAACAAATTTTTTTTCTCAAGTGAAAGTGTTAAAATTTCCAATGGAACTCGATTTACAATCCTTAATTTAATTAGCTATACATTAAATCAACTCTTAAAAATAAGACTTAAATTTTAATTGCAATAAAAACCAAGATTTGTTTAAAATATCAATAAACAACAAGTAAATAAACACATCATAACAATTTTGTTCTAATCATTATTGCTATCAATTCATATATTCTAGTGTGATCAAAAAATTTTTAATAAAATTTATAATATTATAAATAGAAGCATAAATAATACCTTGCTTAATATTTGTAATGATTTATAGTTCAATCGCACCCAAAATAAATTTCCTGAAATTTTGGAATAAATGCATAAAATTAAAAATTAGTTAAAGAAGAAAATGTATAACAATTGAGATAAATAATTACAAGAATTATAGAATGTGGGCTACAATATATCATTCATCAACAATTGATCCTAATATCACCAATAAGAGCAATTCCCGGCAAAATATGGATTATTTAAGTAAAAATTTAAAAAAATTTTAAAAATATACGGGATTACCACTGATTGCACTCTTATTAAAAATTATGATTTTAACGGATAAAATAAAAACATTTTCGAAAACAGAAATAAATACTTAAAAATATTTAACTAAAAATTTTTGTGATTGCATTGATTTTCAATGGGAAGAGAGAAAACCGGAAGTATTTGAGATGGCTTCCGGTCAACTGAGGTTTGTTTTTGTTTACATTGAAAACTACATCCATACCATGTTTGAACAAACTCCAATTGGAGGAACAAATTCTTCAGAAGTCTGGATATGATCGCCTTAATTATGTCATACAGTACAATACAATGTTAAGCAATTCATTTAGATAATTATTTCTCAATCTTTACAATAATTTTAGAAGGTAAACCAAACCACTCTATGCTTTATAACTGTTTTTACCTTATAGAGAGAGAACTCAATTCAAAAAAATATCAATTCATGAAATCCTGTAAATATTCGATATGCATTTAAGTTTAACAGAAGATATTTCTTAAATTCTACTGACTACTCATGACCGTTACCAAGTTGTTGTACTCAAATTTTGTCCACTTCGATGAAGCATGCCCGCCATTGAGTCTTTACAAATGTATGTAACTCATGCCCATTTCAGTCTTCCCCCTCTGACAAGCCTTTTTTTTTAGGTGGGAGGCTCCAGGCTGTTACCTATTCGTTGGATGGCGCCAGAAAGTATCACCTATGGCAAATTCTCCCTTGAATCAGATGTGTGGGCGTATGGAGTGGTCCTCTGGGAGATATTCACATTCGGAAAACAGCCTTATTATGGACATTCTAATGACGAAGTGAGTAATAAAGAACAATTAGTTCCTCCAATGTTTTACATTTTAAAGAAATGTTTCTTAAAGGTTTTGTCTTTACAGATTTATACACACACAGCTTATATTATTTTATTATTTATTTTTAAGTTTTGAATGATATTAATTTAAAATTTACCTATTGTTTATTTTTCATAAAATATTAACTGCTTTAAAATGAAAAATTAACTTATTAAAAATCATATAGTTGGCTGGTAAAATCTTGTGAGGTTTGGCGCGATTTCCAATTTTCACGCCAAGCAATCAAATAAATTCAAATTAATAATCAAATGATTCAAGCATTACTCACACACATAATAAATTTTAGAAATGTGCATAATCACGTTACGTAATAAAACGCAAATTACGTCTTACAAACGCAGCAAAATATTTCAGTGAGTTAACCAGTTCGGCGCATTTTATCACCGCACTGGTTCCAAGAAATAGACCAGTTGGCTAAATTTGCAGCTTTTTTTTTTTTCTGTCTCGAAATTAATTGTTTTAGTATTCATTATTTGTATCTAAAAACTGTTTTTATTCTTTAGGTGGTTAAATTAATCTTACACGGCATACTGCTGTCTCCTCCAGAAAACTGTCCATCTTACATATGCCATATCATGATTGGTTGCTGGAAAATAGAACCTCGAAATCGACTGAACTTTCCAGAAATCCTAGAACATCTTCATAACTGTGGACAATGAATTTGGTTTTTGCAAATTATCATCAGAAATTTCATGTAGTGGAGAATCAAATATATCATTCTAATAGTCGAATGCCATAATAATTTATTTCATACTCAAAAAAAAAAAAAAAAATGTGAAAAATCTATGAAATTTTGAGAAAATTTCGCTTAAAAGTTGAATGAAATCACTTAACATTATGCATAGATATGATTCTGCACTTCGAGAACTAAGCATGCTAGAGAAGTCTTCTTTTAGACAAAAATTGAAAGAAATATATTAAGCGCCTGTTATAAATGTCATTTCAACCGACATCTGGAAAATAAACAACTTTTTGTAATGTTTAAAAAAAACGTTAAAATGCTTATTACTAATATGGAAACAAAATCTATTCTTTTCTTATCAGTGCTGAATTCAAATACTGACAAATCCTCAGAATTTTGTGAAAAATTCGAAGCATGAAAATTATCATCAAAATATTTAAGATATCTGTAATTTAAATTCCAGTTATGTCAAATTTGAAAATGTTATTATAGCAACGAAAAATGGCAACTTTCCTAATGAGCCTCTTGGTGATTTTAGCATTGGTGACAATTTCAATTCCGATATCAGAAAAATACATCAAAATCTATAACAAAAATGCACCCAAATTCATATTTTTCAGTAATACCATAAAAAATTCATATTAAATGTTAGTAGCAGCGTCTCCGTTGGGGCTTATTCTCTTATGTATTTAAATCATTTTTTTTTCAGACATGCCATTCCAAATAATGTTTGAAGAATTTGTATTATAATGCTTAAAAGATAATGATTCACAGTTCTTCAGAAACAATAAAAAGCGACCTTAAAATCTTAACTGGAAACGATATCTTATTTCGCAGTAAGCTGAAAGTTTATCATTATTTGAAATATATATAATTGATGCTTCTCAATATTTTATTTCACCGATGATTTTAAACGTTTTTGTATATACATCGTAAACGAATACCAAATTTGCTTTAAAAACTTGTAAGCTAATGCGGTTATTGAAAATAGTTAGGACATAAGTCGGAAATTTAATAGGAAATTAAATGTAAGAAGAATGCTTCTATTTAGAAGTAATCTGTAGAAAGCCTTATCACCACCTCTCAAGACTGGAATAACAACACTTAAGATTATAAAAATGATAGGGTACACTGACTGTGCTACGAAATTTGGAAATTAACAGAAACTGATCGAGATACAGGGGAGAAAAAGCGGTGACTATGGATGTAATAGTCAGATGGAAAATTTCCTTCCCCTCCAGATCAAAGTTAATATTGAGGGAGTGGTTCCTCTGCTAATGCCATCTATCGGAAGAGTCTTAGAGAAAAGATGTACTTTCACCTTCGTGGTGCTCTGGTTAAGCGAAAAACGTATCCTATTGATTTAAATTCGCTTAGCCAAAGGCATAGCAAGCTTGGCTTGTCTAAGTGTGATAAGTAACAATAACTTTATCGACGAAAAAAATCACTCAAAATAGTTATCTCAATGTGGAGATTTATTATAATTATTTACAAAATAAGCATTCGTAAATTTAATGACTAAGCGTTCGTGCCATTTCGCTAATCCACACCAAGGACCATAACTGTATACTGAGGTAATGAATAAAACAGAGAAAGACTTATCACCACGTGCTCTGGAAGACCAAGTCAGTATAAAAGCTGATCATATCTATAAACGGAAAAGAAAATTATTTGTCAGAAGCTAATTCTTCCCAAAAAAACAGTTTTAAATCTTTTTCACTATTGTATGTTATGATAAAAATAAATTTCCAGTTCCAATACTGCGATCGGCGCCAGATTCATCGCCAAATGCTTTTCTAAAATCGCCAAAAAATTCTCAAAAACATTTAAAAAACAAAAAAAAAAAAAAAAAAACAGAGTAATGTTTTATGAAATTAATGTCATGCACACACACACTGGACCTTTTGTCATGAATATTTGGAATTTTCATTAATGATGAAATATTTTCAATAGAATTTTTACAAAAAAGAAGATAAGTTTAATCTTTATTCAGAATTTCTAGTGCTTGGAATTTTTTTTTCTTGGATTTTTATCAATATTTTGTCGATATTTTTTGTATTTGCAATTTTTCGCGCCGTCCTAGGGATTTTGGCGATACTAAAATCCGACCTGATGACAGAAAAGTACTCGTTCATCTTCTATATTCTTATTTCTCTCGATTTGATATCGTTCCCTTACAAACAAAAACACTTGTAAAGTATGTTCGCATAAATTGCTTTCCGGAAAAACTTTTCATAGCGAGTAGACTTATATTTACACAGGTCGCCAGGTAGAAAATCCGGAAATTCCCAAGTACTCCAACCTGTCATTGTTACCATAACTAATTTCAAATAACCTATTTAAGCAGCTTGAAGAAAAGATCTCTCCCATGATTGTAACAGCAGATGCAATAATCTAGCTTGATTGTTGTGCTGAAAGAAATATGTTATGAATTCCGTAGCTCTTAATGTGTTTCTATAAATGTGGTGAGTAAAAAAACATGTTCTGGCTCGAGTGTCAATTTAGTCCCTTGTGTGAGCGTGTTTTAAAATTATGGAAGATGTAGTTTTACTACCGTCAATAATAGTCATAAAAATAGGCAGTAGAAAATGTATGTCAATAACCTAACCTCGGCCTAAGTATTGTACGATAAGAGAAGAGAAATAACTCAAATAACAACCAGAGATCTAAAATATAAGTCCTTCATTAAATTTCATAATTTATGTACTTATTGACAGTCCAGTCACATTAATGTGACCACCAGTCGAAAGTCAGAATAAATACCATTCGCAGAGTGGACTGCTGCGAGACGTACGCGAAGAGAGTCAGTTAGGTTCCTGAAGGTGTTCACTCGGATGTTGAGCTATGCCGACTACAGTGCTGTGGTCAACTACATTCAATTACGAAGGTGATGATCCATACCACGAATAACCAGATCAAGGTCGCATTCTTGACTGGTTCTTGTGAGATCTACACAGATTCTTCATTGGTTTTAAGTCAAGTGAGTTTGTTGGCCAGAGAAGAACAGTAAACTGTCCTGCAATTTTTCGAACCACGCACATACGCTGCCAACTGTATGACACCACGCATGTCTTGCTGGTAGAAGTCAGCATCTTTATGAAAAACAATACGCATATAAAGCTGGACATGGTCCACATAGACAGATGAGTACTTGCATTGATCAATCGTGTCTTCCACGATGATGAATGAACGTAGAGAATGGCAGGAAAACATTCCCCAGACCACAATGCCCCCGCTTGGACCGTTCTGACAGTGGTTGCTGGGTATTTGCTCTTTCAGAAATGACAAGTCGTTTAAGGCAACGTCCATCTGTTCGATGGAGCATGAAACATAATTCATCGGAAAACGCTTCCTGTTGCCGTCAAATTGAGGTAGTCCGTGTAAATTCAAGCCTTCTTCGTCGATAACAGCAGCAAGCATAGGTGTACAAACCAAGCGCCTGGGCGGTCAGTGAAACTGCAGCACATAAATTCACCGGAACGCCTCTCCGCAGCCGTCATTCACCACTGCCATCTGTGGTGCACTGTTTGTCACGTTTCCGATATTGAACAGTTCCATTTTACCAGGCATGGAATACTTTTATCACGACTGCTCTTGGCCCAAAAACTGGCATTGTGAATGAAGGATATATAAATCGCTCCGTTTCTGCATAACACTAATAATTGCAACGTTTTCTGAAGCCCTTATTCCCATTATATACGCTGAACTACAATGTACTGCCATCTATGATTGGTTATTTAACGTAGACATCATTAAATGATTAATGTGAATATTCTGCTGTTATATTGATAATGCGTAACGGATAGCGTAACTTACAAACTTGTAAGTGAACCCCATTTGCAAGGTTCTCAGAATTAGGAGTTTTTTTTTTTTTTTCAAAGCCCAAATATGTAATAAATTAATATCGATAATACATGAATACTATTATGTAACAAGGAATCGAATAACTTAATGACAAAAAACGTAAGAACTTAGCATTGTTTACATATACAGTTTTCAGGTAATTTAGACACGAGGTTACGTAAGTTTTTTTATTCATAATTTTCAACTTTTTTGAGTTTGACAAGAATTGATATTAGCCCTTCCTTTATACTTAATGTATTTCCCCATCACATTATAATACACGCATTTAAACAAAATTTCTTATACTCTTATGCAAGATATTTTAACCTGTATACTTTAGACACATTAAGTTATACAGTGGTATGACTTCATGATGCTAATAGAATTTTAAAATGTTAAATATCACTTAAAAAATTATATAATGAAAATCAGCATATAATACTCTAACATAGATATAAAGTTCAATTACAAAAGAATAAAATTGGAAAAAAAAAAAAAAAGAACAAAAGCTACATACACTGCTGAATTTTAAAAAAATTTCTGTTTATATTTACATTAAAAAACTGTTCATATTTACATTAAACCCTTCTTTCATAAGTGTTAAACACCAGAAATATTTTTTGAATAAAAATTACAATTATATATAAAATGTTACAAACCACTGTTGGTTGTTTCAAATTAAAATTCAACTTTGGGCATCAAATTTAGAAAATCTCTTAGTAAGAATTGATACAGTTGTTACCCGATACTGATACAATTCTGTTTTTTTAGATATTGAATGCAGTTTTGCTATCGAGAATAGATTCAAATATCTATAATTTTCAATAACTTATAGAAAATTCAAAGAATAAAAATACTTAACCGTCATATTAGATTTTCAAATCTATGATAATAATTTCCAGAAAAATAGCCTTGGTTAGGTTTTGAAGTTTCAGAAAAATAGTGACTATAAAATCTTTTGGCGATTATGGGGGCAATAAAACAGACTCTTGCAATAATTAGTATCAAACAAAATAAGCATACCAAAATAAGAAACATAGAACGATTTCAAGAATCACTGCTTTAATAATTGTAATAACAATCGCTAAGGGTGCAAATATTTCTGGATATTTGTAAAGCAGGTTACTTTTATAATTAAAAGTACTTTACTATATTCATAAGAATGTGAAAAACTATATTTAAAAAAAAAAAAGCAGTCAATACTTTTTTATATAAAGCCAAAGAAATATTCAAATACTGTATGTCCATTCCTTTTTAAAACCTATAAAAATAATTCATGCACAAACTCTCTCTAGAAACATTTTAAATTAAACAATTATCTTGCTAAATGCAGGAAATAATTACTAAAAATTATCTTTCTTTGATATTTGCGAATTTAAAGTAGCATCCTAACTGCTTGCATAGTTTAATATGTTAATAAGTAGCAATACTTATAAATTATTATTTCATTAAGTGTTAATAAAATAACACTTGTAAATGCAAGTGATCAAAAGAAATAAAAATGTATAGATTAAAAAAAGGATCATATAAAATCTAAATTAAACACATTTTAATAAAAACACAAAATTCTATCTTGAACCAATTGAAAGAATTTGCATTTCTACTTAGTTCAATCTGTACACAAGAATATACTAACTTGCATTCAAAATATTCTTGAATCTTACTTAAGACTTTTAATTAAACCACCTAATATGTGTAACAAATTTATTCTCTTATCAAATGTGAAATAATGTATTTAATTTTATGCTAGATATAAATTTTTTCAATAAATATTTTAAGACATTTTCATATAATAAAAACAAGTCTGAAGAGGAAGAATAAAGTTTTCAGAATGTGTCAATTCAAAGGTAATATAATGATTCTGAAATGAGGACACAAGTTTTTTTAAGCACAATTTATTTTTCAATAACAGTGAACATTTAAGATTTTCTTATTTGACTGGCGATTCGATCTAAGTCTCTCCTTCCCTGGTTGGATAACTTTCTACCCCTAAAAAAAAAAAAAAAAAAATCAACATATTATTATCAACAATCATTTTATGATTTATAACAAAAGAAATTTCAAATTTAATGAAAATATAAATATTTCTGTTATACAATTAAAAACTTAAGTTTTATTTATTTTTTGCATGAAAATTAATTTTACCTGGAAGAATTGTTTATAGCAAATGAAACTACTAGTTCAGTTTATTTGAAATAAAATGCATAAGATATGTATTCTCACTTTAAATATGAAAGTGTTTCCACTTTTTCTATATTCAAGTTTAATATTTTAAAAAATTACAATCCTATAATAGGATATTTAACTTCATACAGAAAATACCCTAGAAATAAAAGATAAAATATCAAAATAATAATCAACTAATGGACTGATAAGAAAGCAAAACTGCACATTTTAAAATTTTTTTCTTGTGATATTCAGCAGAGTAATAATATATATTACACACTATGGGCTTAAAATTTCTGAACTATTTCAAATACCTAAAATCTGAAGCGGTAATCACAAACTCAAATTGCTAATACTGAAATCTTGAGAACAAATATAGCTCAATATGTAGCATACACAAGAGAGCCTGATGAATTATTATTGTCTGGTCAAGAAAGACATCTTAAAAGGTCAATGGACTTAATAAATGCATTCTTCTGAAAAACAAATGCTTATCATACAGTTCCTTTAATTAAAAGGCTAAGTTTTAAAATACAAATGGGGATAAAATTGGTCAACTGATAAAGACCAAATATTTAGACTTGAGGTATTTTAAAAAAAATCTGAGGAAATATTCTTTCCATATTTATAAACTACCTTTAAATAAAGCCAAGTTTTTAATACATATATCAATTCGTTGAATAAATGTAAATACATTTAAATAACATATGCACTAAATTAGTGTAATCAATATAAGAAGTTTTAAGGTGAATGATTCAGTATTATGCATGACAACAGGAAATTAAAAAAGCTGATCATTTGAATATTAAACAGAATAAAAAAATATATGGGACAGAAAAAATTCACAACTGAACTGCTATCATAATGCATACAAAAATATTTTATGTTAACATTGTAAGCATCAAAATTGAATAAAATTTATAAAAATGATTTTTAAAAAAGAGCTTAAATTTCATAGTACATAATAAGAGTGGCCAACCTGCAGCTCTTTGAGGAATATTTGCGACTTTCTATAAATGTACCAGAATTCTCGCTTTTGGCGCTCGATAAATGTACTAAAGATAAGATCAAGCTCTGCAATTAAAATATAAATCGACACCAATCACTGAATTTTATCTGAACAAGAATCCAAGTATCCTGAATTAAAAAAGGCTGCTTTTCAAAATATTTTATATGTTCGAAATATACTTATCTGAATTATTTTATTTATCGTTAAAATTCTTGTAATCTAAATGCCGAACAATAGTAACTAAACAACATTTCAAAGAATTACTAGCAAAAACTGTCATAAATTAGTCGCCAAATTTTAAAGAATTATCAAGAGAAATAAATATGTTTAGTTTTTAATATTTAAATTCAATACACATATTTTGTACTTTTACAATTTCAATAAATGTAATTTCTGTAAAAAAAAATACAATACCTTTCAAATACACATTTAATTGCAGCTCTAAAAAATTTCAAATTTTGAAGAATGGCTAGGACTACCAAGGAACTTGGCCACCTCTGTTACATATCCAGTACAATGAAGCAATGACAGAAATCACCAAATAAAGCAATACTTTATGCAAATGTTTTAATAAAGTAAAATTATTTATTTTTCTCTTCATATTTAAGGCTCTTTAAATTATATTTTTCTCTTCATATTATATTTAAGAATAACAGATTAAATTCCTTACCCACTAGGATCTTGTTCCACAAGTTTTAGTTGCTCTAATGCTTGCAGAGCTTTACGGGCAATGCCAGAGGAGCCTCTGCAGTATTTGGAAGGCCGAGCACCACGACGATATCTACCACCATAAATCTTTGTAAGAGCTCCTACACCAGCAGGTGACCTCAAGTAAAGGTGCCTAGCAACAGAAGCTGAAAAAACATTTAATTTGAAAAAATTCTATTAAATTTGACAATTACGGTTAATAATATTAAATTCAATCTGTTAAATATGTACTTTAAAATTTTAAAACCAAACAATTTTCCAATCTTGCAGAAATGTGTATAAAACAGCCTGTTAAAATAAAATTTTTGATTACCAATGAATAACATACATTTCAACATTAATAAATAAATACTGTACTAATTGCAATATTTAAACAATAACATTTACCAGTTAAATGACTTGCATAACTACAAGAAATTAAATATCATGGATTCTGATTGATTGTAATTCGAATACTTCAAAACATTTGCATATTTTAAAATAGGACATACTTTAGATAATTTTTTAATTATCTAAATCAATCAAAAATAATTGTTAAAATCAAATTAAATTAAAACTAGAAGAAAATGGGTTTTAAAATTAAAGAAACTGACTCCCTGTAAATCAACCAGTAGAATTTTTTTATTGTTAAAGAAAATTTAAATAATTAAATTAAAAATGCAGCAAAATCTTTAAGAAATTTTTAACAAGTAAAAAATAAAGTAATTTAAAATGGTCAGATTTGAAAAGGTGTTAAAGAAATTTGAAAACATTTTTAATAAAAATGAGATGAAACATTTGGAAAAAATCAGACTATGAAAGAATGGAAAGAAAACAAAAATATTAGAAATAGAAAGTTTCTTCTCACCAGGGCAATAGGTGTTTCGTTATTCACCAGCTTAGATTTAAAAAAAAGAATAAATACATAAACAAGTGTTCTAGTGCCTTTGAAACGAAATTAACAATTGAATAGAAACAAAGATGACATTTTTATATATAATGATACATTAGAAAAGATAACACGACGCATATTGTATTATATATTATACAATATACATCATTGTTGTCTTTTCTTGCGATTCTTTATATAAGTATGTAATGTATCTTATGATCAGTAACCAATCACGTGAATGATACATTCAGACAAATCCTTACAATTTTATCACTCCACTGTAAGAGCTTTAATTAAACCAAAAATTGCACTTTACACAGATACCCCATACAAATCAATAGCTTATTATCAATATAATTTTCATTATTTAAAAAATGCATGAATTAATTTGACGCCCTTTCTAAGTTTTCACTTTTTAAAATTTGTCTTTTTGTTTTGTCACAATAATTTACAAATAAAACATACAATGAAAAAAATAAACAATTTGTAAAGAAAATTTTTTAAGATTTACATAAGCTTTGAAACTAATAATTTTTTTTATTAATAAAATTACCCCCTCCCCTCTTCCAATCAGAGTGAGTTCGAATGAACCTCTCTCTTGCTCCATCACTGAGTCTTTTTTAGTGGTTTGGGTGACCCCATCACTTGCTGGGAATTCTTTCGGTCATTTGACCTTTGCAACAAACAGAACCTTGGCTTCAGCCTTGTGGTGCCTCTCTTAACTGGGTTACGCAACGGCGTTCACTTACCGCATACCTTTGGGTGGGTTGGTGTTCCATTCAGAATTATTAATGAACAAATAAATTAATAAAAAATTATTAATTTTTTAAAAAATACAATCGATTTATATCATTTTTATTATAATATTATATTTCATATATCAAATATTGAAAACTCTAAGTAAAATGGTTTTTATTTTTATCAAGCTATTCAAAGTTTGCTAAAAGCATTTTAAATTAAATTTTCTACTTTCTTTGATCTTGCTAGCTTTAATGGCAAGAAATCCTTTATATTTGCAGAAAATCATTTAAATCTTATTTTTTATTTTAGTCTCAAAAATGAATTGTTCTGCTAATCCAAACTCTGCATACATGAGCACCCATGAAAGTCCTTACATGATTGTATATCTTAATTGAATTAAATTTCAAGGCCACACAAGAAAATTGTAATTTAAACTATGTAATTCAACTTCTGTATATTGTAAGCATTTGCCAAGTAAGAATGTAACAGCAAAATATACAATTTTATGAGCTGTTTGCAATCTTTTATACAGGGTGAACAATATATAAAAAAGAACCAGTTTATTTTAAAGTTAACATCTTTATTTACAAGCAGAAAGACTTTAAACATCACTATTCGTTATATCTAATTTAATAACTTTCTTTTCTTCAAAATTTTTAAAGGTGAACTTTCTTACTTTCTCTTGAACTTAAGCTCAACTTTCAAATATATAAATTCATTAGTATGATTTTTAATCTAATTCTGTGGAAAGTTTGAGTTTTAAAACTTATTTCATAAGAAATGCATTACAATGACAGGATTATTTTGTGTGTTTTTAAATAAACTATCAATATTGATATGCATCAAAACATAATTCAAGATATTCTGGACATACAAGCCAATTACTGATGGTTTCAGTAAAATGTATGCACTTCATATTGGTCAAACCTATCAACAGAAGTGCTCAAGGAATTCTTTGATGATTATTTAATTTCAATATGCAACAGGCTGCAAAGGCCAATAGACCTAACTTTTTTGTGATCTTAAAGACATGGTTTTTTGGTTAAAGTTCAGCAAACACTGACAAAATTAAAATAAATCAAAACCAGAGTTTGTCATAACACCAAAATACAGATTGTCAAAAACCACTTCATATTCACATTTTATATTAAAATGGTAGTGAACATTTGTAATAATTGATATAATAAATGATGATTTAAAAAATTGAATTGATTCACAAAAAAAATTATCACAGGATTAAACAGGAATGAGAGTTTTAATTTCAGTTTTGCTTCACAAATAAAGTTACAATACTCGAAAGGAGTCAAAAATTGTTCTCCACTTACACAAGGTTTAACTATTCAAGAGTTGCCACTTGAGTCAGATTGAAAGGCAATATGAAAAACCAAATCATATTTTTAAAAATGATCACCCTGAAGTTAATAAACAAGTTCAAAAATTTATATTTAATACGGAATATAAATATTGTCTTTTATAGTCACATTTTTATTTTGCTGTGGATATAGTACCAGAATTTCAATACTGCACATTCATTTTCTATTTTACTGTAAATATAGCTTCAGAATTTGAATCTAATCTTTTATATTTGTTTACTATTTTACTATGGATAGGGTTCCAGAAATTAAACTGACTTTTATGTTGATTTTGCTATGCACATTTACAATACTGGATGAAAAATGAAGGCAAGAATTTTATTTTAATTATTTTCTGCAGGCACAGAATTCCTAGAATTGTATATTAAGTATTTAAATTTTTAATAACAAAATTATAGAATTGTTCTATTTTTTTAAATTATTCTAGATTTGTCCACTTTTATATGTTGTAATGATTTTTGTTACTTTATTACCTTTAATTTTAATTTTGATAGAATCTTTGATCAATTCTTATTACGATTACTGTTTTCTTATATATCATTATGCTTAGCAATTTAAAATCAGTGGGAAAACCCTACTTTATTTACATGGGTGTTATTGTCTTCATATTTAGTGTTAAACCTAGTAATTCAAAATTGGAGAAAACCCTGGTTTCTTGCTATGATTGGCACCCATTCTGAGTTGCCAATCAAATTCCAATACTGGTCTCACAAATTTGGCAAGGTTTCGACTATAATAATCAGTTTTATCCACATTTAGTTTATAGATATTCAACGTAACAAAATAAAAATAGACATTAAAAAATAAGTTTAAGATTTGGCAACAGATAAAATAAAACTAAACCATTGTCACAACGAACGAAAGTAAACTATAATACTAAGGCATCACACTTTAACCTTAACTATTGCAGTTGTATGAACAATTTGCGAACTTTTTGATTTTCCTAACCTGCTGTTTTTAAACACGTGGAATATGCCCCCTCTGACAAACTGGCATGCGAATATAATTAATAACAGCGAAATAAAATAAAAAATTATATTTAAAGAAAGCAATGCTATATCTACAAAATGAATAAGTTCTAAGTACATTAGCAATACAAAACTTGGATAAAAGCATGCAGAAAAATTTATTTAAAGATAACAAAAGTATTTTAAATGAATGATAAATATGGTGATAAGAAAAATTATACAGAACAGTCCTAAACTAAGAATTTAAAAGCACTGGATATATTAATTTAGTTTGTACTGGGGTATATATATATATAACAACCTATTATAAATATTTATTCTGCATACTTCAGTGTCTAGTGTGCAATTTCACCAAATTAGGGGTCTGCAGAAAAATCATGAAATACTTGACCAAGGATCCTTTCCTTTTGTATAATTTTTTTATAATGGTATTGTAAATCCAATAAAGGATATCAGTGATTAATGAAATGATAAAAAGTAAGGCTGATCATGGTATACACATGGGAGACAAATATACCATAGCATTTGGCTTTCTGTTCAGCACTATTAAAAGCTTATCTATCAATACAAAGAAAAATTTATTCAAGAAATTAACATTGTGGTGCACAAAAACATAGTATACAATAATTACTTACATTTTTTGTGTAAAAAATTAAATGACAAGTAACAACTTACCACATCTAGTGTAAAACCAATCTTCATCATAGGGTGCAAGTTCTTTGTGTATTCCAGTTTTGACAACATCAACCCATTCAGGAACCTTCAATTTACCAGATCTAAACAAATTTATCAAAATTTTAATTCCATAAAAACAAATCCAAAAATGAAGTCTTTTTACTTATCATATTTTCCTGTATATAATCCGCAGATTATGTGTTAAAAAAGTTCCGAATTTTGTTGTGCGTATTATATGCCGCCGTGGATAATTTGATAAAATATTTTTCCCCAGAAAAACTTACAATAAAGTTTTGAAAGAAATGTCGCTTTTGTTTCATAAAATAACTAACAGATTACACTATGACTCGGTGAACTAATGTTAACTATAATCAGTATTGTCCAATTACATTCAAGAACGAATTCAGTTCCTCTGAACGATATTAAAGTTGCAATTCGCTAATGTCATTTCGCATTCTGTTTAGATCTGAAATGTTTCGCTCGGAAAATATTCATAGAAAAGTGAAAATTATTAAATTACAGAGCAAATTTTGGAACTAGTTTGGTTTCCCCATATATTGGCGAAAGCATTTTTTTTAAACAATGTAAGCGCCAAGCTAACACGGGAAATTTCCCGAAGTTCGATCGAAAAATAAGTATTTTAGAAATTTAAAAAAGAGAAATAAATATAAATGGATTTACTTGATATGAAGTTGAGCTGACGTGCCGATTGGTATGTTTATTTCGACATTTTTTTCGCTGTCACCAGTGTCACATTTCAGTTTTTTTTTTTTTTTTTAAAATATTTACACAAATATTTTTCTAAATATTTACACTTTATAAAATTTTACAAAAGCTAAAAAAAAAGGCATGCAAAAAATATTATTTTAAATATAAATTACTTTATAAAATTGAAAAAAAAAAAAAGGATTCAAAAAATGTGTTTCCAAATATATAAGATAATAATGAATTAAATTATTAGGATAATAATGAATTAAATTAATAAGATAATAATGAATTAAATTATTCGGATAATAATGAATTAAATTAATAAGATAATAATGAATTAAATTATTAAGCTAATAATAAATATCTATTAAATAAACAAAATAAAAAGAATCAATGTAAAAGAAATTGTAAAAAATAAAAATATACGATGATTAGACGCTGCTGACAACGAAGCACATCCCTTAATTGCACCTACAGCAAACTAAAGACAAATGGCTTCCAATTCAAATAGAAACGTCGAAAAAACGTGGGACATAGAATTTTCTAGAACAATGAAAGTCGAAGTAATTTTTAAATAGCTTTAAAATTTATCTTAAACACAAGAAAATTTATTAGTGGCAACAACAAAAAAAAAGTAACTAAAACTGAATTTGGCAACACTAAAATAAAAACAAAAGCTGAAATCGGCAACACTACGCAGTAAACAAAGGGCACCAGATTTGGCGAGAAATCTTATATGGGGATACCGAACTTGTTCCCAAATTTTAAACTGAAAGCTATAGGGAAGACAAATGAAAAAAATGTCAACAAACGTGTAACATATGGTGAAAAACAAAGCATGCACAGTACAAAAGAAAAAATGTACTCCTCAAGCAGTTAGAAAATAATCTATTTCTTTCACTTAAATACAAATGAAACAAATAGTTCATTTTTTAAATATGAATAGCCTCATTTTAAAAGTTATTAAAATCCAAAAATCAATAAATTTTACTAGGATCATTTTGTATATTGATCGATGCTGCGCTTTTATATCAATTAATCATACTTTGTGTTTCGGTGGATTCAAACAGATATTTATCCTTATATTTTTTCCATAGAATTTAATACATTTTTAATCAAAATTTTTTATATTTAATTTGGCATCAAATTATCAGCAGTAAAAGTTTTTGGCTATCTGTCAGAAAAATTGCCGCAGATTACGCGATATTTTCTCCTTTTGCTAGAAAAACAAGGCGTGCAGATAAAACGCCGCTGCAGATTACATGCAGGAAAATAAGGCACATTTAATAAAAGTATTATTGGAAAGGAATCAAGTTTTGAAATTCATACTAAAATATTACACACATCCAGATCAAGGTGAGAATCAAACTTAAAACTTAATCTGAAGGCCAAAACTATCCATTTATATACAACCTCAAGGACTCGCACATTAGGACTACCATAATCCAGTATAGAAGTATACAATATCGCAAACATTTTGGAGGCTTTCTTTAATTTTGGCATCTTGATTTCATTAAAATGATAGAAAATTACTTTCTATTTAAACAACCAATATTTTCCTTTCATCTCACTAGAATATATACACAAGTAATTTAAATAAATTTTGTGATCCGACTGAAAATTTTTGAAGAAAAATATTCAATTTTCATTTAATATATATTTCATTGAAAACTTTTAAAACAATTTATGAATAAATAATATATAATTAACTGCTTAATTGAACTGCATACTGTTCTGTGATAATAGAACTGGTTGTGAAGTACAAACCAGTAATTAATTTTTAAAATCCTCTAGTAATAAGCAAATTTTAGGTAAAGATGAGCAATACAATCAATTAAGAGCAAGCAGAAATTTTCATTCAAATTTATACATAAAAAAGATCTGCTTTAGGATTTGTTATTTTATGACATTTCTATTGATATTTAAGTCTCTTATAGTAATGATCATTTTACCGAAGCAATATTTTAAGAATTATGATTGGTCTTTTCTTAACAAATAAATTAATAAGAAATTTTAATAAAACATATAATTGACAACTATTATGTACAACATTTAAGTAAAATTTTAGACTGGTAAAAACAGGAATTTTAAAATATTTAGAACTAACAAAGCAAATTTATTAAACACACTATTTTATTTTCATGAGAAAAAAATTGCATATAATTGAAATTGGTAATGATAATCATATACTGAGTTCAGCACAAACATGAGAATTAAAATCAATTAAGTTAATTACATCACCCCATATGATGTTAAAATACTGAAGTTTGTTCATTAGTTATTGCTTAATAACCTAATTAAATCCACAGTAAACTCATAGATTTAATTAGGTGATTAAGCAATACTTCACATGTTTATCTAAAGAGTATTCATAGATTCACCTTAAGTAACTACAGATTTATCTAAAATAACCAAAAAAATTTCAAAATGAATATTTTAATTACTTATAAATAAAATTAAAGACAAATATTTAGCTTAATCCTAGTAAATTTAATACTGAATCTGGCGATATTAACAATGTTTGAGATAAAGAGCTATAAAGTCAGTTTGTAATCAGTAATTTTACATGCTTTTTTGTCACATTATGTTCATATGGTTGCCCTTTTCAGATCACCATTTTCTTTGTTTTTAGTTATGCCAATTTTTAGTGACAGTCCTAAAAGTCAAGAATTAGGCAACAAATGTCAATGCCCTACTTAGACATTTCTGAAAATTGTGACAAACTTGTTACATATACTAGAATTTTATCCAGAATTACCTAACTATGAGTTAGTAAATGGTTTATCAGAGTTAGAGTTAAATATAGATTACAAATGATAGATTAATTTTTAACATAATTATATCAATAATATTAACTTTTTTACATAATTATATCAATTCTTATTACTGAAACATAACAAAATAATGATCATTCTTTCATTAAATAGAATAACTGTAATGTACACATTCAAATCTCTAATGTTTCACAGGATGGGATTTTAAAATATGAAATTATAATAACTTCTATGTATCAGAAACAAATTCTCCAACCAAAATAAAATCCCTCATTATACCAAACTATTAAAGATACTCATTATAAATAATTAAAAAATTATCCATTATTAGATGATTTTTAAAGGAATGATTACTAGCAATCATAGCATTCAGATTAACCATAATGCAACTTGGAGAAACAATTGCATACCAGCAAAAATTGAGAATAAAAAATTATATCCCAATGTTCAATATAAGTGAAAACATTTTTATATGAAAATTAAATTTTTAAAAAAGTTCTTGATTTTATGATTAAAACTTTATTTCAGATAAGGTAAACATTTATTTCAGATAAGATTATATCAGTAAAAATTAATAATCATTAAGTACTAATAATTAAATTAACATAACAAATGTACAGTTGGTGATGATAGTAATATATCACACAATTAAGTAGCACAATCATCAGCAGCTGTCAATTTTAAAAGCTAATAGAACATAACAAAAAATTTAAATTATTATACTTCAAGAGTTTTAAAAAAGTAATTAGCACAATCAGAATAAACGTATATTCCCCCAATTTATCGATGCAATTTCATAAAAAAATATCCAAGTTAATTGTTTTCATAAATTTAAGACATTGAACACCATTTTACAAAACTATAATTAGTAAAATCTAAATTTTTCAAAAGATGTGTTCATCGCACATAAGCACATACTTCTTGAAATGAGCTGCAAGAGCTTTCACAAAATCGTGCTGATTAACGTCTTTAACGCTAGTTGAAGGCATCTAAAAAACAATAAGAGTAATAAGTATATATGAAAATATAAAACATTTTCAAAATAACAGAAAATACAACAGAAATAGAAAATATTTTAGGCTTAGACAGGAACACGTGAAAGAATAAATGCACAATAAAATAATTATAATATTCATTTCTGAAGGAAATTTATTAATTAAAGTCCAATAAATAGCTTTATAATAACTTACTTTTTTGATATATTTTAGTATAAGAAATTTATTTTAATAAATACAGAATTATTATACTGTCCGCGTAGCGGCAACGTTGATCTTCCAATGGGGAACGAAAAAATATTCACAGGAAAACCCTTATGTTGCCATCTGCAAAACATTGAAATATAAAATTATAAACTAACTTCATAAATGTGACGTAATAAAATGAAATTTCTTTACCTCAATAATAAAATTATTCTGACACGCTAGGAAGAATTTTATATCATATATTAAAAATTTGAATTTTGATCAAAACTAATCTAGCCAAAACTGATGGTGTGATAAACATCACTGTTTTCCTAATTCTATGTATTAACATAAGGTAATTAGTATAAGCAATAACACTATAATCAGCAATCAGTTAGGATTTATGTAATTAGCCTTATGAACAAAATTTAAAAATGAAATATTAATATAGTAGCTTTTTGGCAAATAAATGATTACGTTAATTTTATTTCCTATATATCCACTATAATTTATCAATAAAATATTAAAACCATTTAGAATTCCAACATACAGAATATAGTACCACATTTGTCTGCTTTTAGAATGCTTATAATACATGAAAATGACAATAATTGTGCATACTAAAAATCAATATTTGAAAAATATGTCTTTATTTAAGTATATCAATGTTTTATATTAGAATTCTTTTAACATAAAAGTTATATATACATATATAAAAAAAAACTTTGTATCTTTTTTTATTAGAACTTTATAAATTAGTAAGTTGGTATTCTTTTCTAGATTTAAACTATAAGGATTCTATAAAAATGCAGAACTGCTGATTTCCAATCAGGATTCACTTAAAAAGTATGTTAAAGATTTCAGGAATAAGGATTCAAATTAAAGAGTATACAGAAGCTTAGCTAGATTGAAGAAAAGAAGTTTTACAAGTATAATATTTCTGTAAATGCTTTGTTTTTTCCTAATTCATCAGAAAAAGTTCATATAAACTCATGTTTATAAGAAACATAAATTTTCTAATAACACATTGTGATAAAAAAATATAAAAATGCCTACGTAAGGTCACATTCTTTTTAAAGTTGAAGTCATGTAATTTTTGCAATTGAAATTCTTTTTGATTGTAATATCTTTTTTTATTATTATGCAATTCAATAGTATTTATTTTTAACTACTAAAATTCCTGTTAAATATCATATAAATATAAAAATTCATGACATTACTTTTTCAATAAAGCTGGGAAAGGACAATTATTGTAACAGAGAAATTGTTTCTCCGATATACTTAAAAATCCAAGTAGAAAAATAGCTTGGCTCAATATTAGCAATCTTGCCAAAAGAACCCCAATAATTAACTAATAATAGGCGTTATGTTTTCCCCAATATACAGCATGCCAAGATAAATCCAATAATGGAGTTATAATGGATGCCACGTTTTCTTCAATGTTGGGCATGCTAAGATAAACCAAGGTTGGTTCTATCATGGAGGCCAAGGATTTCCCAATGTAGGAAATGCCAAGATAAGCCAATATAAGATTAATAGTGGGTGTCAAGTTTTCCCTAGTCCACCATGATAAGCCATTATTGATCTTTGAAAGGCAGCAAAGGAGCAATCAATCTTGGACATGCCAATATTATGCTAAAATATATCATATGTAGAGTTAAATTCAATATGGCTGCCTATTTTTCTAAGCTGTTTAGTTGCATTTTTGTTTATCAAGAATTTTTTTATTAATTAAGATTAATGTTCCTGAATTCCAATTATTTTGAAATTTTCATTCTTGAAATTTAATCACGATCGTTTTATTGATTCATCAAGAACTTTTTAATTAGTTGCCGTGTTGGTAAGTTTGATTTTTCTTATATTTGTAAAAACAAATTTTGATTACCATGAAAATTTTTAATCTATTTAAACTTACAATTATAATCGAAATCAAAATATTTCATATTTTTATGTTTAGATCCATTATATTTCATTTTTTATTTGCAGTTGCTTCGTATATTAGGACCATGAAATTACCCCAAAATCCGATGTTATTTGTTATAAATAAAGTAACAATGATGATTTGGTTGTTCAAGTATTTGTCTATATTTATTTATTCACATATAAATTTCTAATAAATGTATTTACAGAATAAACTAAACTAAATTAAACTCTGTGGCGCGACAGACCATGTTGGCCAAGGCCTACAGTGTATATTTACAGAATATTATTCCATAAGAACAATTCTTTCGATTTATTTTGCTTCACAGAACTTTGAAAATGCTCCTGAATTACAGTGTTTTATTTTTTCTATGTATAATTATATATGTACTTTAACTCTACTGCGTTTTATAGTATCATAATATTAGTATTTTCCATTTGATTTTTTTATTCATATAGATACTTCTGTAAAGTTATGTTTTGCATTTAGAATAAATGCCGATTTGAAAAAGCTGCTAATTTGTAAGTTTGTTTTTTCTAACATTTGTATTAATTTTTGGTTTCCATGAAAATTTTTATTCTTAAAAATTTGTTTAATTTAAGAACCTTATTCCAAAGCCTTAAGTTTTAATGTGTTATAACTTATCTGGTTTCACAGCACTATTCCTTGGAATTTATTTATTTTTTTCAACTATCTTCATTGCTTGTATGTATGGAGAGTATACCATATTAAGTTATACAAATAGAGTTTCCATTTGACACACTTCTTCGGTAACGTCAGTTGAAATTTTGATTAGCGATTTCTTTTCAAAACATTTAATTGCTGACATACTTATTGGTAAATTACTTATTTATATTTCGGTACAAGGGAATAGGAAATAGTAATTTCCATGTGAAAATGAATTCCCATGACAATTGCTTTTTGTTACTTAACAAAAGACGCAAATTATCTTTTGAAAACAATGAATCATGTTTTACGAAATTAATTTTATTTTTAGGGTGAAAATATAATAATTTGAAAAATAAAGTCTTTACTTGGCTGTCAACTTTTGAAAAGATTGTAATTATTTAAAAAATATTTTAAAAAGATAAAAAGATTTGTATTTAAAAAGATAAACGTTTAATATTAATGAAATTGTGATGCAGATTAAATTGAAATTAATAAAATGTCACTTTTGTTTTGTTTTGTACAAAAATGATAATTGTTTTACCTGCTCATTTTTAGAATTTCCATTCTAAAATCAAACATCTAAAGTTGGGAAAATAAGATATAAGAATAAAAATTAAATTAAAACATAATAAAATATTAAAGGAATAGAACAGAAAAAATGTTTTATAAATGTTTCACAAAAAAGTGTGAATTCAAATTTATTTTATTGTAATATATAGTTCTTATTCTTATAAAAAAGAATTTCAAATTAGATAATAATATTTTGTGATTTTTTCCTAATAGGACAATTTAGTAAATTATATTTATGTACGCAGGACGTGGTAACCTTTTTGTTAGGGTATTGTTCTCACACACATAATCAGAAGGTAGTGAGTTCGAATCTCAATCCATTTATTCATTTGTTTGCTGAAAGTGGTTGAGGCAAGCAAAATATGTCTTGGTAGTTATGTCCTTCATGTGAAATAATACCTTTGGGGGTGGCAAGCCAAGTCTTGACGGTCTTTTGCTTGTAAATTTCAAAGACACACAAATTTTCGAATTTATGATAGCACACCCACTGGATGCCCCACTATGTTAAGGCACCATCTTTTCTGCCTCTTGTACTGCTTAAAGACGTAAAACCTAGACAGAAACCCCAAGCATAGAAAAAAATATATTTTGTAAATGATGTAGGTTGTAAATGATTCGTATATATTCCAGCACCTGTATGAAAAACATTTTAAAATTCGAAAATGGCAATTTATACCTTTTAATAGTTGAAAGTCAAAAATTGATCTCAGTTCAATATAAACTCTGAAAATGACTGCATTTATAAGGAAATGTTTAAAAAAAAATATAAGTGTATTGAAAATTTGGTCAGTAACTTTAGTGATATTTTCAACAAAATTATATTTGCTTCTCAAAATGATTTTTGTTGGATCTTTATAAATATTTCAATTAATTATTGTTGCTTTTTTAAAAAAGTAATATTTTGCAAAACAAATACATTAACAAAAAAAATTTTTAATATTATGATGAAGGACTTATTTTTATGTGACGAAAAACTAAGATCTATGAGCAATTAAATTCACAACAATTTTACTGATAGCATTCAAAGATCAAATAGGAAATTTAAATGAGATTAAAAATTCAATAATTATATCAGTTTCGGGTTTTATTTCACTCAAAACCGAAATTGATTTCATTCTGAGCAATTTCCTCGTTCATTCGTTGAAGAAGTGGGAGGATGTCAAAGCAATGGTCTCAGAATAGTGCCCAAAACAAGGTGATATCAGCATGGTTAGGGATCTTTACAAAACAGTGCTATCAATCACTTCCGTAAAGTCTTAAAAAAGAGAGAAAAACAATCATCATTAGACATGTTCTTTAGAGCTCCATAAACAAAAAGTGAAAAGGATTGATTAATATGCAAGACTATATGTATGTATTATATATTTTTAATAAACTATCTAAGAAATTATACACCCTTCTTACGATTTAATTTTTAGGGTCTGCAGAATAAATTAATCGATTTCACAAAAAGTCTATGGTAAATAGTTGATCGATCATCGTAGAATTCGGATAGCGAACATAGTCTTCTAACGGATTATGTTCGTTAACTGATCATTCGTTGTATTAAAATATGTTTCAAACTATACTAGAAAGAAAACATCATCTTACATCATTTGATGGAAAATCAGTTTTCTGGAAGGTAAGTAATCTACTTGCGAATAGCAACCATTTCATTTTAATTTCAATGTTTCATATTTTAGGTGGTTGATTGAGGTGCAAATAAGAGTTTCCAGGTATGACAACTTTATTATTCATTCTGTTTCAACTTATGTTAGTTGGTAAAAACCAAAACATTTATATTAACTCTTAAATCCTTTGCTGAGATGGGCATTAAATTGGCGACTGTGAATGAAATACTTTGAATAGTCTGTGGGAATTTAGTTTTCTGTTAAATTGACACTGATTTTGCTGCGGTAGATTTGGAATGTTTCTATAGCTTTTTCTCCCTTTTTATTGTGCTTAAACATTCTTTTTGATATCTAATAATTTCTTGCTTTAACAATGCTGTTTATTTTTCATGTTGACTAATCATAAGTTTAAGGAGGATTACTTTGTGCTGTTTTATTCAAAATTTGTTAGACATCTAGAACATTTATAAAAAAAAATTATCAGCTAATAACTGACAATGGTTGAAATTATAATTTCATCGATGCTTTCCACTGGTTCACTACCTTTTACAAGACCAATTAGACGCTTAATTCCTATATTTTTCAGATGATATTTGGAAATATTTCCAAGCATTGTCTGAAAATATTTTGGCTTTCTTTTGCATAATTTGATGTGATAAAATCTTGTGAACACTGTGAAGAAATCCACGACTGAGATTATGTTTGATTAGAATAAAGAAGTATTCCTAAGTCTATATAAAAAATGACGAAAGGAATACAACTAGTATTGAAAAGGAAGAAAAAAACCAAGTTTATTCCCTTGAAAAATTTTAAAATTCCGTAAAATTTTGAAAGACCTCAAGATTTTTAAAATTTTTCAGATAATTAAGAAATTTTTAGAGTTGTTTTTATCCAACATTTCTTAAAATAAATAAATATCCACTTGTATTAAGATTTCTCTTATTAATTGTGGTAATTGAGAGTTTTTCAGGAAAAAACAATTTTACGTTAGTGATCACTTTAGAATAACTTTAAAAATTGATGTTGGGGAAACTTTTTTTTCTTCTCAGCATAAATTTATAACGAAAGAAACGTGAAAATGTTACACTGGCCGTTCTGAGAAATATATCTCAATACATTTTATTAAATAACTTAATATTTAATAATATAAATATCTTAATATCTTCATTAATTTAAAAAATAATTTTGTTTTCCTCGGTGCGAAACTAATTAATTTTCGTACTAGAATACAGACATTTTTCATATTTACGTAGCTTACATCACGTATTTTCATATATGTAATTCGAAACAATCCATTAAACAGAAGATGATTGGTTGAGTTTATTCCCTCACAATTCCCAATATTCCAGGTTTACTTCCAAAATTGCCGAGTATATTCCTGCGGTTGAAATTTCTCGGGAATTTTTATATCTCTAAATTATAACCTTAACGAATGAGATGAAGATAAATCTTTGTTTTTTTTCTACTTTTATATGAAATATATATGCACACACATCGTATACAATTAAATAAAATTTTAAATTTTTTGTCGGAAATTAGAGCTAAATAATTCAAACTATAAAATTTATTACAATTCATATTAGAAAAAAGTGCCCATTATTATGAATATACAAGGGTTACTCTGAAATTTTTGAGATACGCGCAGACGAGAATTTACAAAATAAAAATAACGGTTTAATTTTAAAATACAAAATATTTTAACTCAGAAGACGATTTTTTACTGACTTACTTCAACTTGTTTAGCGTAGAATAAATTTTAAACAGAACAGAAAATGGAGTTGACGCGAGAAAATTTTCGCGCTATGATTTTTAACGATTTTAAAGCAAGATTATATCAAGAAGAATGCGTTCAACGGTTGTAATTAGCATTTGGTGATCAATCTCCAGCTCGTGCTACTGTATTCAGATGGTTTAGGGAATTTAGAAGAGGTCACAATTTTCTTCAGGATGAAGAACACACAGGAAGTCCGCCGTCGGCAGTCATCCCGGATAATGTGTCTGCCATACGAGAAATGTTAATGGATGATAATCGCTGTACCTATCAAATGACACAGAAGAAACTTAGCATTGGATCCGCAGCCATACACAAAATCATTCATGAAGAATTACATATGAAAAAAGTAGTTTGCCGTTGGGTTCCCCATAATCTAATTGAGCACCAAAATGAGAAGCGTGTCAGAATCAGTAAAGAAACTTTTAAATTGCAAAATGATGATGGCCACCGCATTTCTAAAATTGTAACAGGTGATGAAACGTACATACCGTTTTTTGACGTTCCAACAGGTCAAGAAAGCAAAGTATGGGTCTTCAAGATGATCCCACCCCGACAATGGTGAAAAAACAACGCGCACTGAAAAAAATGATGTATGCCGTTTTCTTCAGAAGTACGGGATTGGTCAAAGCCATCAAGTTGGAAGGACAGAAGACAGTAACAGCAAACTGGCATACCACTAAATGTCTTCCAGAAATTCTACAAGAACTGAATGTTAGGGGACTAATGCTTCACAATGACAATTCATCTTCACATACAACCGGATTAACGGTTGAGTTTCTTAAACAAAAACAAATTAAAGTGATCGAGCATTTACCGTATTCATCTGATCTAGCTATGTGCGATTTTCGGTTATTCTTTAATCTAAAAAAGAACTTACGTTGACGTTTTCATTCAGAAGAAGAGATTGATGTGGATATAAATGCCTTTTTTTCATCTATTCCAAGAAATAAATGGCTTGAGACATTTAATCTGTGGAAAATTCGTCTACAAAAGTGCATTGATGCTGGTAGAGACTACTTTGAACACACCTAAAATTTTTTACGTATAACTTTAAAAACCTAGTTGTATCTCAAAAATTTCAGAGTGACCCTCGTATTTTCAATATTTTCCATAGTTTGTAATTATTAGTTCAACTTTTTTTCTCACGTTTATATAATGTGTTGTTTTATTTATTTGCTAGGGATAAAGTTTTAAATACTTGAAAAAATTATCTATAGAATGGGCGAGTTCTACTTTTTTGTTATTTCTCTGCTTTTGAGGTTATTATATAAACTATGCAGTAGCTGAGGGCATTTATATACAACAGTTGCTTCCCAAATACGAAAAATTTCTTATTAATTCTTCTAAGGTAATGGTCTCTCTAGCTATCTTCATATCTTGCTCTACTATCAAGGAACTCATTGGTGTTCTCGTAAAGATTCCCAAGTCATTGGTATAAAATTTAGCTGTGTTTGCTTTCTCTTTAATTCCTGTATGTATATATATATATATATATATATATATATATATACACACACACACACAAATAGTAAAAATGTAAGAGGAAATTAAATCACTCCAAAAATATTCTTTTGTGATTTTTTCACAAATTATAATAAAATCTTCAATGACTTCCTTTTTTCTCACTCACGATTTTATAAGAAATTTATCTTCAGATATTGGTTGGGTTGTCACTATGATCAATTTTTGCACATGAAAGAATGAATGAAAAGAAAGCTATTTCAATTGGGAAATTGTTTCAAAGGGATTCTGAAAACACAATAAACATTCATATTCAAGATAGAAATTAAACACACATGAACTATTTAACTGTGGCAGTAACAACTTTAAAGATCAAAAAATAAACCAGCTTTGCTTTTTACATATAAAAAAGGGTAACTTGTCTGTTTTCTAGTGAGATATGTATTTATTTTGGAAGGTAATATCAGATAAAATTTTGAGAGTTTTAAATTGTTTAATTGGTTTTACTAAGGCAAAATAAATCCTTTAAAAATTGCCCACCATATCTTGTTTTTAATTACTTAAAATTTCTGTGTTAAGAAATATTATGTATAATACTTTTCATATTAAGAAATTTGCATACATTTAAAAAAAGAAAATTTTTATTCTTTTATAAAATAGAACATGAGAATTTAATCTAAAATTTATGATCTACATGAAGGTGCACAGTAGGTGTTTTTCAGCTTATTTGCCTAAACTTTCTTTTTTAAGAAAGCCTATAATGTAATGTGTTTATAAATGTTTTTGTATTAGATTATAACATTTGAGTACAAATTATAATCAATTATAAAATTAATTGTGCCAAGAAAAATTATAGCATTATTGATTTCATGTACTTTTATTAAGATAAAAAATATTTATTGATAAAATTAAAAGTAACATTTTTTACATCAATAAATAACAGCAACTTTTAACATCTTGATGTTCTTAAAAAAATCAAATCAAAAACGACCTTGTTAGCATTTTCAAGCCAATGGGTACTTATAATTCAATATTTTACTTTGAGTACTGTGGGAAATGAAAAATATTTATATTTTAATATAATAGTGCATTTTAATCTATTCAATTAAAATAAAAATCCATTGTCTTAAAATAGAAGAAAACAAAGATTAAAATTGACATACACTTATGCGATTGAATAAAAAATCTTTTACACAGTTTTGTATGTCATTTTTACTCAATTTACTTTTTGTGATTGACCTGTTTACATTCTTATATAACACCAAGAATTTGGAAAATCTCAAAATTTTATGTCAGCTCCTGATCATCTATTTGAAAGATAATTTTGTTTGGTTCAATTTACTGTTGAATTCAGTTGCATTTTATTAGTTGTTCTATTTATTAGACACCTGTCATTTTAAAATGTAGATGTTTAACTTTCAAAATTTCTGGCTATTAGTTTATTCAAGTATAGAAAAGAACAACCAGCCTGATCATTTAACATTCAAAAACTACTTTTGTGAAAATAATATTTCAGTTAATTAATAAAAAGTTAATAGTTTTTAAAATTATTAAATTAAATTTTTTTTCATGCAAAATCAGACTGAATGTAGAATTTGAACATAAATTTCTCTTAGAATTTTTTATTAAAAAAATTAAAATGCTGAACTTTAATTCTATTTTTTGCTATGTAAATTTTTGATACAAAAGATTTAAAAACATTCTCAAAATTTTCGTATTTTAAAATGAATTATTATTGGAAATAATTTTATTTTCAGTAAGTTCAGAAATAATTTTTCCCTTTGGAATAAAAGTATATTAGAAAAATTAGATGATATTTACAAAAATACAAGCTTTATAATAAGTTTCCTATGATTTTTTTTCTCAGCTTTATGTACCACATACACATATTTTATAAATATTAATCGTAATAACTAAAATCCTTACATATTCAATTTGTTCAGAATATTCATATTTTTAAATATGAATATTCTGAATATTTTTTCAATAAGTCAAGTTGCAGTATTTATTAACAATCAAAGAATTGTGATGCAATACAGTTCAGATTTATTTCGAGTTCAGAAGCTTGATTTACATATTTATAAAAAAACTCAACTTTTATGGAAAAATGAAAGTTGAGTGACTTTCATTTTTCATGACTTAAAGAGTTTGCATTTTTTTTTTCTTTCCAGATCAACATATAATATTAAAATTACATTTGTATAATTAGAGTCAAATTATTTATAAAATTAAGATTTATTAGTAAGTTGAATTTTACCTAACACCAAGAAGAGAAATATTTTTCTACCACTTACGATTAAGTATTTGCAATGTTAGATGAAATAGCAAGTTTTACTCCTGGGTTTTTAGTAAAGCCAATTTTAGCATTTCCATTTTAGCATAGTATTTCCAATCCAAAAATAGACAATCATACATATTCTAATTTCAATTTTAAAGAAATATGTTTCTACTTTATTTGTAAAATCTAATAAACATAAAAAGTTTTTTAAAAATAAATTCTTAAAAATTTATTGAATGATACTCTATAGAAACATGTTTATTACATAAAAGACATTACTGATGATACATTTCTTAAGTATATATATATACACTATATGCAACATGAATTCATTCTTCAACTGTAACAAATTGAAAACACATTTATCTTTTAGCAATCAAGAGATCATCATGCAAGCTTATTAAAAATTATAAAAGTACATAAACTATACAATATTAACAGAATAAATTTAAATGGGAGGCAAACAGTTCAAAATAAAAATAAATACTTAAAATGAATGGAGGCACTAATGATATAAAATATAAAAGAAATTAAAAATACCAATATTATTGAATTATGCTAATACTAAATTTATAAATAAATCAAAAAGTAAACAACAATATATGAGAATATATATGGCTTTTTTATTTTTTGTCCAATAAAAGTTATCATCAAAAATAATTTGCACATGTAAAAAGTTTTAAATTGTAGTGACAAACTTATGTTTTAAATTAATGAAATTTATTTTTTATTTAGTATTTTGGTTAAAGTGGCTTTTGCAATGCTTTTAGAAATCTGAATATATTACATGTTTTTAATTACTCCATAAAATTATAAAGGAAAGAATCAAATTTAAGTAAAAATATTTGAATACATATAAGTAAAAAAAAAATTAATACATAAATACACAATCCAGAAATGAATAATAAAAATATATCTGAATAACAGTTATGTGATATAATTACCGTATTTTCCTGTATATAATCAGCAGTGGTGTATTATCTAAAAGCCCCTTTATGCGATAAAAAAAGCGTTGCTTAATGCACAGCAATTTTTCTGTAATTCGAATAGTTGAAAATTTATACTGCTGATAATTTTGTGCCAAATAAAATAAAAAGTTAAAAATAGAATAAATTCTACAAAAAAAAAAACATTTATAATGACAAAGATCTGTTTGAATCCACCTCAATGCAAAATGCGATTAGCTGAGATAAAAGATTTACATCGATCAATGTCCGGGAAGATTCTAGTAAAACTTATCGATTTTTAGATTTTAATAACTTTTAAAGCGAGGTTAGACATATTTAAAAAATAAGATTTATTTGTTTGGTTAATAATTAAATGAAAGAAACAGATTACTTTCTAATTGTGCATGGAATACTTTTTTTCTTTTCTATCACGCAGGCTGTTTTTCTCATTACATTGCACATTTGTCGACATTTTTTAAAAATTTGCCTTCCCTATAGCTTTCACTTTAAAATTTACTCTGTAACTTTAAAATTTTCACTTCCCTAAGACAATATATGAATTTGAATGTTTTCAATGTGAAACAGTTTAGGTCAAGACAGAATGCAAGATAGAGACAGGTCTAAACTTGAATTCGTTTTTGAACGTAATTGGACATTGATGGTTATAGTTAAAATAAGTCAACTGAGTATTGGCACCATCTGTTATTTATTCTATGAAACACATAAACCGCATTTCTTTCAAAACTATATTGTAAACTTTTCAGATGAAAAATAATTTTTGCCAGATTATCCGCAGCGGCGTATAATACAACACAACGAAATTCGGAACTTTTTTTAACACATAATTCGTGGATTATATACAGGAAAGTACGGTATTTTTGATTACATTCATACACAACATTCTAAATATATAATTCTAGTTTAAAATATAAAGATATATACATATATATATACATTAAAAAAGATTATCAAATTAAAAGTAAGAATAAAGTATAAAGAAATGAACACTAGAACTATAATAAAGATTATATATATATGTGTATATAGCTCAAGTTTATTATAATTTAAATTTACACTAAAGTTTGATAAATTATTTAAGACATATCTCAGTATAAGTACATTTGATATATAAATAACAAAATTGATACAACACTTTATAGAGGCAAAATCTTAAAATTAGGAGAGCTCAAAATGACAATATCACATGCAATGTTTTCTAATATAGAAATTACATCTCTGAAAAGATAGCTTACAATTTAATGATGAATCTACATTATCATAACAACTTCTTAAATGTTCGATAATAAAATATCCATTTTATAAAATGATCAAATTTTCAACAAAATGATTTTTTTTAAAATTTAAAATACAAATTTACATGTACCAACAATCAATTACTCAAAGAACTGCATATTACTTTTAAGCAAAAAACTCAAAAGTTGGGCATTAGAGCAAACATATAAAGAAATATCTAATAAAAATATTAAGTGATAAAATTATATATATATATATATATATATATATACACCTTATATTTACCAATAATTTATATACAAATCAAATAATTAATTCAGCATAATTAATTTTTTTTCATTACTTTTATTTTCAATACATTAAATCAAAAAGAATTTTTGCTACCTATGATTCTTAAATTAGTTGAAATATTTTTTCTTAAATATTTGAATAAAATAGTTGCCAGAATTTAATAAAGGTTTGATTTTTGAATGAAAAATTTCATCTTTAAGCACTGAAATTTTTGTCAAAAAAAAAAATAATAATAATAATCTCAAATGAAAGTCTTGATTATCTCAGTCAAATTTTTATTTAATCAGTATATTATTTTATCAGCAGAATTAGAAGTTGGAGAATTAAAATAAAGAATTCAATGATACAATTTTTAATGAAATTTAGAAAATTACATTACTATAAAAATGTATAAAAATTTGAGTTTCCTTAAAAAAACTAACTTAAAAGAAAAATAGAACAAAATACGTTCCAAATGAATACAATCAAAATATAACAAAGATTGAAGATTGGTACATTTGATTAAGCTTGAATATATAAGTTAATATATTTATGTAAAATATTAAATATTTACATTTTTTTAAATTAAAGAAATCAATATACACTTAAATCTGAATAACACTTAATATTAAGAAGGTATTCTTAAACAAAACGATTGGAAATGATGCTTATGAGCATGTATTTTTAGCCATTTTAAAAAATTGCTTCTTTAGACAAATTTATTTGGAAAGTATACTAAATAAAATTTAAAATTAAACATCAAGACAATGTCTGTACATTGTTTAAAATATAAAGTATTTTAAATAAATATCACTAAAATAAGTATAAAAGAATTGCAAAAGAATCAAAGAAAATAAAGAACAAATTTAATAAGATCTTAGACTCAAATATTTTCTTGATTACAAGAGAATTATATACTAATATTAATAAACACTGATAAATATAATTATTTATATATAATCAATTGCACAAGTTATCTTTAAGCATCCAAAATTATATACATTTTGAAGCACATATTAACATAAACAAATTAATGCTGTAAAATACAAGAGACAATGATAAACTGAAGAATACTTAGGTGAAATTTCCTGATAAATTATATATATATCAATAAAAATAAATGTAAAAGTTATTGGACAAATTAAATAAATAAAACTGGATACATTTTCGTGGTTATAAAGAAATTATGATCCAGTATAGCAACTCTAAATAAAAATAAACATTAATAAATGTTTTTATTCCTGTTTATTTTCTTTGGCTGCTGTATTAAGGCACAGATGTGTGGCACATTTTTCAAAGAAAGAATCTAAAATAATTGCAATATAATGAATATATTATGGCATATAATTCAGAAAAATAACATTTTTCAAGTGTAATAAAATTTTGAAAGTTGTTAATTGAATTAATAAAACAAGCAGAAATAAAATAAAAATGTGTCTGATTCAATATAAGATAGTAAGCAATTTAATGAAAGTGATTATTTCATTACTTCTATTATAAGAAACAATTCAGAATGCCAAATTTATTGTAGACAGATGCCAATATTATATTAACTAAGTTGTAGCAAGAAATTCAGTTATAACAACTTCCTTTTTTCATAGGTTATAAGGTTTACTCATCATTAAAAAAATTCTTCCTTGAATAAACAAATTCAATATTGTAGCATGAACATTTTAACAAACCTTTATAACTTATTTATAATTTGTTCTCATGAAAAATAAACAAAACAAATAACTGCCATTTCTTTCATAAAAACAATAAATTCAAACCCACAAAGGAAATAAAAATGATAAAAAAATACTACAACTTTAAAATATAAGATTACATAAATTTGTAAAAATTTATCTATGATAATTTAAATGTTAATAATGCAAACTTCTTCTTGTGTATCCCACAATGAATGTTCAAGTGCAGGGGGAAAAATTTAAGTTTCTCACTTTAGTTTACTTCTAATTAAAACCTGATATATCAGGTGCTACATTGGTGAACTGAAAATTTGTAGCTAATTTTTTCAGTATTTAAAATTGCTATTTTTAGTATAAATATTTTTCAATATTTAATAAAATATTTTAATTAACAAAAATAAAATAAATAACAGCATAATTTCTACTCCTTCACAAAAAATTTTTTTATACATAAAAAATTTTACAAAAATGTAAACATCATTACTTTTGTTTAATTATTTTGGACAAAATCTGTTTTTACATTAGAAATTCATTCTAATAAATGTTAAAATTTCTTGTAAGATAATATTCCTCATACTTTAATAATATATTATGGATCTGGCTTGTTTTATTTTTTTCATTTTTAATACCATTAGTCTTGTAAATAGTTATATGAAATACAAAGTAAATATTTTCAAACAAAAGTGTGCTGCCAGAAGCATCCAACATCTCAATTCTACTGGTAGATTATTATATGGTAATTAATACATCCCTTTTCATTAATGGTAGTTGAACTTCAAATAGACTATATTTCATCATTATAATGTAATTTCTTATGAAAATATTTTATCAATTATATGTTAAATTTATTTCTTTAACTAATGTCATTCAAATGAAAGATTTTATTTGATGCAGAATTTACAATGCCTAAGAAAGATTTTAATACATCAAAAATGTTTTGGAAAATTTAAATCATAATAAAAATATTGACGATGATTGTAAAAACGGCATCAACATGATCTACTTTCATAAGGAGCAAAGAAATCCAATCCAAGTTATGTGTTGGATATAAACTTACGCATATAATTGTTGAAATAAAAAAGAAAACAATTTTCAATTACTGTAAAAATAGGCATATCAGTTTTTAAAACTAACATTTGATAAGTCAATAAAATTTTTTAGGCAAATATTTGAATCATTAAACCATTACTGATGTAACACTGACGTAAAATTACATAAAATATATAGTTTGGTTATGACACTGTTAATTATTCTTAGATCATAATTTAAATGTATTTCCTATATTTTCTTAAATCATTATTTTGCAATATTCACAGAATTATTATTTTAACAATAAACTACCAGTAAAGCATTTTTATAGCATAAAAATATTAATTATCTACATACAAATATTTTATCTAAATGATTTATATTTTCTAAATGAAATTGATAACTGAGTGATACAGAAAGATCATGATAAGGCGTAATAAAACATGATTAACTAATGTACAACGAGATAAATGTGTTAGCAACTAATAATACATATACACATAAAATTCACAAAAATAAAAAAAAATGTTAAAGAAAGAAACTACTCACAGATTTAACCATGTTTCACTAATGGAGTAGGTGTTCTAATTATTGGATCTTTCTGCACAAAGGTTATATAAGAATATATCAAGCTACTAAACATACTAAAGGAATAGAAAAGAAAATGTTTTAATTTATGATTCTGAAAATATATTCTTTAAGTTAGATTTTTATATAGTCATACAGTTACAGGCATAAATTGTAGATAATATCTATATCATTAATTATTTCTTTGATGTCACAAAAATAAATAAGCATATTATTTATGTTTAAAAGTGTATCACACAAGTACAAATTAATATTTAAGATGGATGAAACCACTGTTTTGGATTTGTTAAAGAAATTAAAATGATGACTTTCAAAAACTTTTTAAATCAAAATTTTTTTTAAGAAAACAAAGTTTACGCAATGATTTCATATTATAATAATAATAAAAAGTATAATAAAAATTGAAACAGTTTCAAAGAGATAAGTACTGAAATGTTAACAGATAATTTACATAAATAAAGATAATGGCTTCAGTGTTTAAAATTAAGAATTTTTGTAAGCAATTGATAACTATAAAGATTCAACATTACTAATCTTTCATAAATAAACTCAGAATTAATAGAAATATAAATTATAACTGAATTTTAGTTTATAAATTATAGACAAGCATCAGCAACCTAAAGCATGCATGCCAGATTCAATACAATATGACACAATTATCAGTGTCAGTCTACCTCACTCTATACAAAGTTATCCAATAAAATGAAATGACCTTATCTCTCTACACTGCAACTTTATTTTGTAATGTAGCAAAATATTTCTTTGGTAGTATTTGAATATAGAAAAATATTATAATAGAGCTGCCTGAAATTATTTTTAAAGAATGTGTTTCATATGACTTAAAAATTATTATTAATTTGAAAAAGAAAACTCACTTATATAGTTAAATTGCATGGCATAAATATTTGCAAGATTAACAATTTTTAGTTTCCATTTTACTATTTCTGAAGCAACAAAGTGGTGCAATTAGTCATTACCATCAGTCAAATATTTATTATTTGAGTATTGGTAAATAGTTTTATATTGAGAACTGCTGTTTTAAAATAACAATCTTTAAACACTTCCATACCTAAGAGAAACTACAACAAAATACTTAAAAAAAAATATTTTTACAACATATGTTACATAGAAACAACTAAAGTAATTTGTTGATAAATTTAGTCACCTTATATTCAATCCAATGAAATTGGTCCAACTGAATACATAATCTCCTCCCAAATACATTCCTATATAAGTCACCAAAATATTCTGAATAAGAAGAAAAGAAAGTTATATAGTTAAAATATACATTTAATACAAATATATAAATACTTTTAAAAAAGTAACAAACATCCATTATAAATATAAAATTACATTCTATCTACTATTCATTCTCACATGTTCATTGTTTTTAATGTGTTTGTCACTCAATGGTCATCTATTGCACATGAGGACTAATCAAACAGGAGCCCAGAGTTTAAGAATGGATTGTGAACAACTACAAACATTTATACCCAAGGTAGAATTGAAACCCATGGACAGTTGAACTGAAGGCAAGGATGTTTGTCTGTCAGCCCGTCTCTCTCTAACATGATAACAAAATTTTAAAAAAAAAAGACTAATTGAATACAATTTTAAATTTATGTAAATATCTCTTTTATGCATATAAAAGCATTTTCATCTCATTAAAGAATCCACAAAAACACCTCATTAAATGTCTCATTCTAAATAGGGAAAAGCATTTTAAAATCCAAAAATTTATAAAATGATGAAAATTTGTTTAGTAATTTCAATACATGTACATATACTCACAGACACATAAATGTACATATGAATGTGAAAATGCAATATCATGAATACATAATCAAAAATATATAAATGGTTGGAAAGATGAAACAAGATATTAGGAGTCTGCAGAATTGACAACATTAATGTTGTTCTATCAAACAGAATAATCATCTTGTAAATTGTTTTTATTTTTTTATTTTTGAAGAAATCTACATTCTTGAGAATGTTAGTACTTTAAATATCAGCATTCAGACAAGTACACAAGAGGTGTGGTAATTAAGCTGAAAAGAGAAGATTGTTGATGAGCTTAATATCAAAGGACATACACTATATATGGTCACACTTGAGACAAAAATGGTTAGTAGAAATGAATAGGACATATTTCAATAACAGTCATGATGCCAAATTGATTCTTCATATATGCATTAATTTATCTTCATGCTTCTACTGATTAAGTGGGATATTTCTGTCAACATTTTATGGCAGAATAGAAGATGCAGGATATTCTCAATGCTATCATATTGAGCAGCATCATTATTCACCAACTAGTACCTAAAGGTGTATATTCCTTTCCAATTGTTAGTGAAAAAAAATTAGCTCAAACTATACTAAGAGTAACTAAATTTATAACTAAGAAGAATATAATTGATAATTAGTAATCTATTATAATTTTAACAATTAAAAACTCAACTTTTAAATTAGTTAAAATTATTGGCATTTATAACAGTACAATTTTTATTATTTACATATTACAACATGTACACTAATTCTTATTACTTTTCTTCAAATTCCTTGCTTTTTGATTAGCAAAAGAAAAGCTCATGTTTATTATCAAATAACAATTATGTTTCTATTTCAAATTTGAGATAACAAATGCTCAAAAGTCATTTGTATCCAACATTCCTTACTTTCTTAATTACATTTATAATTAATACCAAACAAATTTTCGGCATGTTCTTAACAAAATATTATAATCAATAACATGATATATAATTTGGCTAATTCTTTGTAATAAAATTTTTGAAATCAGAATTAAAAATGAATTTTAATTACATGTGCATCTGGAATTTATTTATGAATCTTGATTTATACTTAAAAGAATATATCTTTTCAGAAAATAAACATTTTTTTTTCTGCTATATTTATATCTGAACATACTATATTTCTTAGAATATATTATACACATTGAAAAATATTACAACATACAATTCTGAATTTTGCCCAAAAATATTGTAAAGTAGTAATGTAATTCTATCAATTAATTCTAAAATTTATTCATTTTATGACACAAAAATTTTTGGACTATTTATTTTCTTTAAAAATATTTCAAATTTCCTTTCAATGAATTTTTTTTAAAAAAGTCAGAAATGATTTTTTTGCAAATCTAGTTACTTTTAAAACACTGCAATTTTCTCAATAAATTGCATAGCAATATTTTTGGTTAAAAATTGTACCCTAATCTTAAATAGAGTAAAAAATTATAACCAAACTATTGTATCCTTAAGTAGTATTAAATTTTATGAATTCAATACATTTAAACTAAAATATTTTTTTTTTAATTTAAAGCACTTTGTCGCCATCAAATTATTAAAGATGCACATTAAATTAAAAAAGTTTTTCAAACATCTTGAAACTTTTACAGATTTACAAATTTTTATTAAAAATCCAAAAGAATGATGTTCCAAAAAATGAATGATCCAAAAGATTATTTTATACAAAAACTTATAGAACTATCTAAGAAATACTCTTTTTTCAATGATCATTTAATAATTTTAGAATCCTGCAGTAAGTTTACATTTATGTTTAGGGAAATAAAAAAGCAAAATTATAATGAATAAATGTACAAAAATAATTTAAATATATTTATAACTAAATTGTTTGCAAGTACTGATCTAAAAAGAATCAGAATCTTGCCATCATTGGTAGACCTATACAACAAAGACAATGAAGGAATAGCAAAAGCTGTTATAAGAACTCATGGGTATATATGATACAACTAACTATTATAGACATAACAAAAACTAAATAAGTAAATAAAAATGAATAAATTGTTCAGTAAAAACATTTCTTTATTTCTATTGATTTTAATTACCAAAAGACCTTTTTTCTAACCAACCAGTGAATATTTATTTTTAAATTCTGCATGATCAAGAAATCAGAATCTTTAACACCAATTTAATTGCATTTCTTCACTCTTTCCCAGTTTTAAGTACTTTCTTTATTATATATTTATTGAATAATAGTATACCTTTAAATATACTAATGTCTAAATTGCTAATAAATTCAAAATTGCAAATTTAATAAATATTTTCCTATATAGAAATTAAAATATAACATTCAGCATTGATTATTTTGTGAAAATAATCTATTTTTTAGACTAATATAATTTTGACATTTTAGGAAGAATTTCTATTTTTAAGTTAATAAAGCAGCAAAAGCTTTAAAAAACAATATTTAATGAGCCAATTCTCAAAATTTTCATAACAATACAAATGTTTTATTTACAACCAAAACATGTTTAAACAATAATCCCAGTAATATTTTCCATTCATAGCAAAAATTTGTATTTCACAATATTTGCTATTATGTGTAAGGTTTTTAATAATGAATCTGTAATCAAAACTAATCAAGCTTTGTTTCTTTATATAAAACTTAAATTTTATACAAATGTCTATTTTCAAGTAGTTTTTTTTTATTTTAAAAGTTTGTACATAAAGTTTTTGTATACTTTAAAATATTATACAAAAACTGATATTTTTTTCAACCTGCTTTTTTTACAGTGCGCATGGTATGATGTTAAGACATTTATTTTGATGAACAGTTCTACTTACCTTAATAATTCTAATTAAAAACTAATAAAATAAAATGAAGTTTCTGAATTAAGAATAGCAGTAACTCAGAACTAACTTTAAATTTAAGTAATTTAGATTAATTTTATGCTACTCAAATTAATTATTTACTTAAAAACCATCCAATTTTTGTCTATTACTCTAACAGACATACATACATTGTGGTGCAGGTGAGAGCTCCGGAGCGTACCTTTAGGTTAACAGGATTTGAATACTCACCAATCACCAAGTGCTTAGTAATTTTGAGACCACATTCATGTGGTGAGGTGACACCTGAGCTAGTGCCCTCCTCTCCACATTCACACTACACAAGTGGAAGGACTATAGATATTACATATTAATATGATCACATTTCCAACCCACAGAGCTCCAGCGACACAGTGAGGGAGAGTACGGTGTGGTCACCCTCCCAATCATTGCCCACAACAAATGATACCTCACTTTGCTGATCTTTAAGTGATGATTAACGAGAAGCATCTTTGCTGATGATTAACGGGAAGCAGCATGAAGCTAATGGGCCACTGGAGCTCAATCAAACAGACAGTAAAATAATCTTATATGAAATAGATACAGTATAGGATAGGTGAAAATGACTCGTAAACTTTACAAAAATAGTTATATATAAACATGATATTACCATTATAAAAATGAAATATATTTTGGTATAAGATACCTGTTTTTATTATCCTTTTAAAGAATTTAACCTAACATTTAAAAAAATTAAAAAAGAATTATTTTTATTATGTAATGAAATTTTCGAAATTTCAACGTAAACACTACACAGGCAGTATTTATGATTTCAATTATAGTTCTTAATAAATAGATTTTATTATTTCTTGTTTATTTACTTTGTTCTAAAAAATCTCCATACTTCACAGAGATTTTATGGATGTCATGCAATTATGAAACAATGCTATTGAAAAATGTATGAAACAATGAAGTGAAAGTTATAAGCTAGGTGTTGAATTAATGATGACACTTTTTATCACATTCAAATGTAAGTAAAAAAATTCTTACTGTCTTTTAATGAAATATTATCTTCTTAACATTTTCAACAGAATATTGATCAACTACAAGAGGTATTTAATATAGGTCAGATAAGCCTTTCTAGTAAATTTGTTTTTGTCTTGGGGTGTAAACTAGAAAATATAAATTAGATAAAACAACAATAGATTTGTTTTAATTTTAGTAGTTGAAACCTTGAAATAAGAAATGATTATGAAAAAAAATTACCTTAATTACTCCAATAATAGTGGTGGTAAGGGCAGAATTATAAGCAGTACATAAAACAGTAGAATACATCAAGATGAAACCCATGAAACATGACATAAGAAATGAGGCAAGAAACACAGCATCCAACCAATTGTAATAATTAAAAGTCTACAATAAAAATAAAGTAAATTAAAAGAATATTTTTGATTATTTTAACATCATTAGAAAATCTCAATTTTACAATTTGGAGGCTGCTTAAAAAATTAATTAAAAAAAAACAGTCACATTAGTTAGATATTTTAATTGTGGGAATATTACAATTGAAATTTTAAAAAATTTAAATATTTTATTAAATGTTCTTGAAATTAAAACGTGAAATACCACATTCTTATAAAATGATATGCTCCAAATATAATTTTAAAAAAATATGCACAAAAATTTTAATAGAAAATTTCTAAACAATGAATTTGTTTAATCTGAAAATAACACAAGACCCTATTCTTTTTTCAATTAAATATTTCTTTTAATAGCTATTGAAATTCATAGTCAAAATATTTAAGATTTACAATAACCATTTCTCTGTACCAATAAGAGGATTTTTTAATTAAAAGGAGTTACATTTTACTCATATATAACCTTTTGCAATGTCTAATCTTTAAACTTAGTATTGTTATTTCAATTACAAAAATGGGTCGTGGTAGCCTAGTGGTTAGAACATGGGACTTTTGTCCGGAAGGGTGGGATTTGATTCCCAATGTTGCCAAAGACCTACAGAGCATATTTGACGTACGTTCTCATTAAATCCGTGGAATCGAAAGCTCCGTGGTTGGTCATTGAGCAGTTACCATGGGTGCAGTGGTCTGAAGAAAATTTCCTCCCCCTTCAGATCAATGTCAAAAATGAGGAAGTGGATCCTCTGGTGGTGCTATCTATCGGAGTATTTTAAGAGCAAATTTGTACTTTCCCCTTCAAGGTGCTCTAATTAAACGAAAGACACACTCTACTGACTTAAATTTGCATAGCCAAAGCTTATCGAGCTTGGTTTGTCCAAATGTCATAAGTAACAACAATGGCATTACAATAATATCATAATTACAAATGTTTCATTGCACTGTTAGACAAATGCTTATACAAAAAATATCTGTGACATATGTAATGATAGTAATATTTTAAATAGAAAATGTAATTAATTGGCTTTAAGATTTATATTTATACCTTTGTCTTTTAACAAAGTTAGGAAATTTGGGATCTTTTAAGTGGATTATGAGATTTATTGCAAAATGTTTCTTCATACTTCTAAAATTTAGTGTTTTAATAAAATAAAATAAAAACATTTTATTTTTTTAAATATGTAATTTTTAGCACATTTGAGATACTGATATCTTATGCACTGATATGAACAATCTTTCAGTAACTGAAAGGAAAACAAGTATTAACAATCATTGCTCCAATTACAATTTCTAAAATAATATTGGAAAAAAATTTCAGGATTTGTAATTTGAACATTTTTTTTAAATACACTTCATGTGTTATAGTTATAAAATTTATTCATTCTTATACAGAATTATATCGTTCTTTTCCTGTGCCTTGTATGCTGCTTAAAATAACACTTTTATTCCAATGAGTTCAATGAAAAATGAAACAGTAAATTTAAAATTTTAATATTTAACTTAAATTTTTGGAAGAATCTGAATTCTATATAAACCTTACAATACTATCTGTTCAAGAAAAATAACTTTATGCATTGATTATACAAAATAATTTCCACATGATAGCATATCATTGGATTATTCACTATTAATAATACCAGAATTTAATATTAATTTATCATTTGTGCACTGTTTAATCACTAAAAACACATGAAATGGCAAGTAGAATGAAGTAAATTGTGAAAAACTTACTTTTTCAGCTAAGACACCTGTAATCAATAAACATAAAATAATTATTAAAGCTGGATTAAAATTCAGTAACCTGAAAGAATCCATTTTTTGTTTCAAGTTTTCTATTGTTAGGAAACCATGAAAATTAGTGACATGAATATGAACATATATACATAATATGAAAATAATCTCAGATCTTTGCAAAACATTTCAGTTAGTAGTAAGTTTCTAAAGTTATTCAAGTTTAATAGAAATAAAAAAGTTAATATAAGCATGATTTTTTCCATTTAATAGTGTTATCAGGAAATGTTTTAAAGTGAATTTTCCTGATCTTAAAGAACCTTGATTTTTCTAATAATTATCTTGACAAAACTATTCAAAATTTACATAATCACTTAAGATAAGCATATATAAATTTCTTAGAGGAATTTTATTATTTTCACATTCATCATATTAAAAGACAATCTTTTTTTACTCCTTAATGTTATTTTACTTTTAGCTATTACAAAACATATTAATTATCACTACTGACATAATTATAGTGAGCGAAATATGGATTCAATAGATTAACAATGTTAAGTACTGTATAATGATATTATTAATGATATAAATAAAAAGGAAAAGATTAGGAAAATCACAGATATAAATTTTATTAGAAATTATAACAACATTAAATATATAAAACTGATTGAAATACAATTTTTTAAGATAGGCTTATTTCAAATCCATATATATTTTACTTTCTTCATAGCATGTTCTTGTCTCACATAAAAATATTTATATGAAATATATTTTCCTACTGTTTCTCAAAGTTTTAAAATGCTTTTTTTTTCTTATTACTGTAATTTTTTTAAATAATTTTCTTTATCTTTTTAACTTTGATTTCATCTAACATTGTTAGGATAACTTTTAAGGATTATGCTGATTTATATGCAAATTAATTCCTTGTAATTAATAATTTCTTTTGTACTACTTTTATTTTCAATACATTTAGAAAAATAATTTTTGTAACATAAAATTTTCAAATTACTTTAAATATTTTTCTAAAATATTTAAAGAAAATATAATTTTCAAATTAAACATTTCCTCTTTGAGAACTGAAAATTTGTATTGAATAATATCTAAAATGAAAATCCTGGTTATCAATCTAATCTATTTAATATATAAGCATGATTGTAATAGAATTAGATGCTAAGATTAAAATAAAGAAATCAAAGATTAAATTCGTTAGTAAAACTTTAAAAAAAATTACATTAGTATAGAAAATGCAAGTATCCTTAAAAAGTATAAATGAAAATAAAAATGGAAAAAAACTTTCCAAATAAATTCACTCAAAATAAGAATATTATCCCACTCATTTTATATAAATATTGGATGCTAAAAAGCAAATATAACAGAAAATTAAAAATGAAAAATGTGCTAAATTTGATGAAACCTGAATATTTATGTTAAAAAATTTATATATATAAAACTTTAAATCTATAATATCTACATTCTTAAAACTGAATAACAATTATTATTATAATTGGAAATTTACATATTTTATGTTATCAAATTACATCAATTCATAACTTCTGTTTGCATCATATCTCCCCCCACCTCCACAAAAATGAGACTTGCCTAATAAGTCTACAAAAATGAGACTTGCCTAATAAGTCTACAAAAATGAGACTTGCCTTTAAGATAAGCTTGAATTCATTTCAAAAAATTGCTAAAAACTGTTTCTCCACCAGAAAATGTGAATCAATAATTGGAAAACTTAAATTTTACAATGCTTGCAAACTTTTTTAAAAATTTAATTTCTTTTGCGTACAGAATATCCAGCGTATTAAAACATATTTTATCTAAGCTGGTGGAGGTATAATGACGACAAATACTAAATGGCTTTGCATCTTAAGGGACTTTACTCAAATGTTTGCATACAATCCTGTTTGTTTAAAAATACAAATACTTCAGATTCTTTTGATTTCATTAAAACATATTTAAGCCTTAATGTCAATGTTTTTTCATAAATGCACATAGTTTACCTTTTTTTTTTATATAAAATTTTGCACTTTCAGAAGATTTTTTTGTTTTTTTTTTCTTTTCAATCAATATCATTTCTTTAATATTCATTATTGTGTAGTTTTCTGAACATTTATTTAGCTAAATACTAATTGAACATAAATGCTTCACAAATCTTAGATTTTAAAAATGAATAAAAATATTAAAGCACAGCTAAAAAAAGAAAGCACAAATGTAAAATAAAACTGCAATAAACTTTTATGACAGTTTAATTTAAAATCTTGAAATCTTAAACTTGAAATTTATAACAATTATGAAACATTTAAATTCATTATAAAAGAAAATCTTGATTTTGATGATTTACAGAAAGTTTAAGAAATATTTGAATAATTTATACTTTATTTTGTATTTTTATTTCTTTTATCTCATAATAAAAAAGAAAACTACAATTTTACTTTTAAATAAGATTACCTTTAAACTTTGATTTTTAATAAGTTACAAAACATTTTCACAATTTGTTTATAAATTTTTTTAAAATCCAGGAAAGCAGTCTAAGTATTATTAAGGAATTTTTCTCAAACATCCCTATTGATTATGTATATAAACACTGATAATATTCTCTTTAAGTTTAACACAGGATCATATTTTTGCTAAATACATATTCTTATAAAAATATCCTAACTTTCAAGATTCAGGAAAACCACATTTAACTTAAATCATTTAAACAGATCCAATGCAATTTATTTGCAATTTAGGAATTAGAACTTGATGAATTAGAAAAAATTTCAACAAAAGTACTTTTGTGATGTTTTCAAATATTATACTCAGTATTTTCCTTTCATGACCTGGTAATGGAACTTAATGTACTAATTGAGAAGCAAACTAATTGCAACAATGCAACAATTGCAGATATTTAATATATTATAATACATTATATTTAATGTATTATAATATAATAAATATCTGCAATAGCTATTACTTTGATGACATATATATAAGTAAAATAACAGCATGCAAAATCTGAACTGAAATTCAACTGAAAATTTTATAACATAATTTTTCATAAAATAGTATTTATTATTAGAAAATTGAAAAAATAGAAAAGATGTGATAAATTACTTTTTCAATATCTCCAGAATACCACCACAAAAGAGACAGAGGCACTATCATAAATAAGGCATTATAAAAAAGAAGACCATATTTCCCTAAATCCTGAAATAAATAATATAGAAAAAAATAAACAAATATCAAATTCAACTTAAATTAAAAGAACTTAACTTTTCGAATGAAATTTTAATCGCCATTTAACTTTTCATGTACTTTATACAAAATTAGAAAAATAAGGCATCTATTAAAAGATTCCTCTTTCAGTAATATAAAAATATAATTTTTACAATATTATAAAAATTTGATTAGACTTGTTAATTAAATTTTAATTGCAAATGTTTGAAGCCAATATATCTTTGAGTTAATTTAATTTCCATAATATTCCTTTTATATAACTACCATGTACAAAATAACTAATTAAGGAGTAAAAGTTTATATATATATATATATATATATATATATATATATATATATATATATATATATATATATATATATATATATACATATATATATATACATATACATATATATATACATATATATGCATGTGTGTGTGAGAGAGAGAGAGAGAGAGACAATTCAATTTAAAAGGAACCAGTTTCATAAACAAAGTTACTGACACTAAAATGTTCTCATTGAAATATTAACAGAGAAACAACTATACAAAATTGATTCACAATAAAATAATATTTTGTTTATTTTATAATTACTTAGACTATCTTAATTAACTTACATTTTCACATCCAAGGAAGCTGTTTTACATATATTAAAATGTTTAATTGAACTGTTCAAAAAATCAAAATAAAAAAAAAAACACTTATTCAAAAGCATATAATACACTGCTAAAAGGCATTGATATAATTACAGTTTTTTTACAACATTGAGGTTTTTCTTAAATATTTTTCATCAAAATTAATTTTCTAAAAATTCTTCAAAACATATATTATCTGTCAGAAAAAAATGTTTTTTCAATAAATGAATATTTATTTTAAAAAATGCTTTAAAATTGAATAAAAAATATCTATTGTTTTTATTAATTAATATCAATATTTAATTAAGGAACAAATGAATTGTCATTACTTTAATAACTGGAGGAAGAATATAGAACATAATTTTTCCAATGTGTCATATATATATATATATAGATAAATAGAGAGAGGGAGAGAGAGAGAAATGTACTTACAAATGAATTTTCTATAAAAATAATACATCCAGGAATATTAAAAATTAGATTGATGAATAAATTTGTTTTTCCTCAAATAAAATATTTTTGCTTTGAAATAAATTTATAAACGACATTTTTACACAAATTTCACTAAAATCCCAATTTAAATTTTTAATTGTAACAGATTTGAAAAAGGTATAAATAAATAACCAAATTTAATGATAAGAATAATCAAGGCCATGAAATTTTCAATGCTCATAATATCTCTCAAGAACTTTTCATACTAGCATACCTGCCAACTTTCGAAAAAGTATTTCAGTAAAACTTTTTCTTTTCAAAATTACATATTAGATATATATTTTCGTAATTTAATTAACTAATTTATTACTTTAATTAATTAATTTATTACTAATTTAATTAACTAATTTATTAAAAGTATTTCAGTAAAACTTTTTCTTTTAAAAATTACATATTAGATATATATTTTCGTAATTTAATTAACTAATTTATTACTTGAATAATTAATTTTATGTTAATTAATAGTAAATTAACTAATAAAAATGCAGATGTTAAGAATTTAATTCATCTAAAGATTTAATAATTAAAAGCCATAGATTCCAGAATGCATTCATAATACACTACAATTTGTGTGCTTACTGAATATTAAAATACTTACAAGGAAATACTTTGCATCCCACAATGACACTAAACTGCACTCTGTTGAAATATTTCTGCTACACACAATAGCCTTTAAATCAATTAAAGTTAATAAAATAAAAATTCTGGGTTAAAGATTAAAAAAACTCCATACAAAATTTTCTTGATTAAATACATTTCTTTAATATTTTATACAGTAGAAGAATTCAATGATGTAACTGTGGCTTTTTTAGCCTTTTCTAACAAACTCTTACTGAACTCTTGCTCATAACAAAATCCATCACTTAAAGATTTCACAATAAGCAAATTTTCTAAATTATTATTTGATAGCGAGTTTCTAAATTCATTTCGATTCTTTTTCACTAAACTAAAAATTCTTTCACACTCTGCATTGCTATGGGGTATCACTAATAAAGATAACATAAATTTAGATATTCTATCATATTTGAAACTTTTATCTACACTCTTTATTTCACCAATTTGAAACCACAGAGAATCAATCTTTTCATTTTTCAACTTAGATAAGTCTTCGGTTTGCAATGAAGAAAATTGATTTTCTAGCTCATCCATAGCCACATCCTCAGATTCACCATCATTAACTGGCAGCAAAAATGGAAACTTTTGAACAAAGTACTTTACACTGGAAAATTTGGCTTCATCTAGTTTATTCACATCTGGCAACTGCAAATGATGCAAAAGATCTTGTTTCATTGGAAATTTGTTTAAAATATAATCACAAGAAGTTGTGAAATACTTCGAACATCAGAAAAAATTGCTTTTTCTTCATCAGATAATATTGCCACAACATCAGATGTACTATTTCAATGATTAAATCACAAGATTCTTTGATTATCAAAAGAATGATAATCCACTTCTAACAAAGGTACATTTCGAATCATGGATGGATTAACAAACTTAGTTAATAGTTCTTTGAACATACTATACATAATATCTTTAAGTTTATGAATTTGTGGATGACTGGACTGTAATAAAATATTATATTTTTCAAATATCTTTATAGTGTAAAGCAAAACAAACTATAAGCTTTATTTAAGGAAGATGATAAGAAAAGAAAAAGTTTCTCTTCTCTAGACATATTTTGAGATTTCAATTTATTATCTTTACCAAAAGATTTCTTTGTACTATTCTCTGACTCCATTTCACATCTTTTTCGTTTTAAACTTGGTTTGATGCATTGCATATTCACTTCAGAATTTTTGCTGCTATTTTTGGTATGCTGTAAGATGCCAAATTTTCAGAATAAGTACATTTTTCCACTTTAACGATATCATGAAAATATTTTAAAAGTGGATCCCATTGACCTACGAGTCTTTGAAGACTTTTTGTAATGAAAGCCAACGTGTACAAACATGTTTAAGAATTTTTGCGTATCTTTGTCGCACAATTCTTGAAATTTTTCAGGCTTTCTTTTTCTTTTCGAGCCCGATTGAAATAATAATAAATGTCAATTATGATTTCATCAACTTTAATTGGCAAGCTTGCTGCACCTTTCTCAGAGGCAAGATTTATTAAGTGACAAGAGCAACCAATAGATATTAAATTTTCTTGCTTTGTTCTTAAATAGGTTATCACACCTTTTTTTTTCCCTTGCATTACTGCTGCATTATCAGCACCAAAGGCTATGCAATGCTTAAAAGGGATATTTAATCGTTCAAATTCATTTAAAATTAATGTGCTTATATTTTCTCCTGTTGCATCCCCTGATAAACATGGAAGTGACAATAAGCAGCTTTGAATAGTTTTACGAATGGGATTGAAAAAGTTAACAACAATGGGATATAATTTTGAATCGCTATCATTACTGCCATCACAAGCAGCAGAAAAGGGTGAATTTTGTAGGAGTTTAACCACATTTTCCTTTTTGTCCGATGCTAATTCCTTTATAATGGCAGAAGTTTTGGTTCAAGCACATCCATTATGCTTTGCAATTTCATTTTTAAGAAACACTTTCCTGAAAAGAGGACCAGCATGATCAGAAACGCTGAGTGGTATGTTGTGTTCAATCAAGAACGAGATGAAATATAATTCTGACCGAGTGACTTCTTGAGTATCATTTTTAAAATAAGCATCCATTTTAGAAGTGCTTGCTGTACTTTTTGCTTCCTGCACATGTTTTGGCCCTTTGACATGACGAGAAATATCAAAACGACCGCCGTGAGATATATTAAAAATAACAGTTGCAAACTATGCAATGAGCAAACTTAACTCCTTTAGCTGATGCTTTAATGAATGGAAATTCAACACTATAACTAGTTTTAAAAGACTGAAAATAAGATTTATTAGGTTTACTCACAGCCATTTTCACAAATATTCAACAACCACGTGAGTCACGATACAGCGCAAATGTTTGCTTTCACCCAAGAAAGCCTCAGAGTTAACTCCGCCCATCTGCAACAGTCCACCAATCACAGTAGTGAAAATGAATGGCGCCGAAGTTTTGATCAGTAAGACTAAGGAACAAGATTATACCTCTACAATTTCTTTTTCCCCGCCTATAGTTTTTAAAGCTGGAACCTTCCTCTCCCCACCCGATAGGTTTGACATGTGCATCTTCAGACCGGCTGAGCCTCTGCGTACCACAGTCTCGAAATCAGTTTTCTTCTCGGAAATGGGTTGAATGCGGTGCAAATTTCGTTTCTCATTATGGCTTGTGAGAAAAGATCGCCATTATGTACTAAGATATAATTTTTTTAAACTTTGCCCAGTAGAATCGAAACGCGTAAAATAATTCATGCTATCAGTAAAAGCGTAAAACCTGGCGAATTCGCGTAAAATTTACGCACGATGCGTAAAAGTTGGCAGGTATGTACTAGTATTAATTTTGGTGAAAAGGGGGGTATACTAGTAAATATTTGTTAAATAAAATGTAAGTAAGGCTAAAAAAATTAAGTCAGCATGAAAAATTAAAGTCAAAAGTACACAGAAAAACACATAGATACCATCAATAAATACCAAAATAGAAGCCCCATGCTTTGCAATTATTTTAATTAAATGTACTTGTAATAATTTTAAAATAAAATGATTAAAATACTTTAATATTACACATAAAGCTTATATTGTTTATTAACAAGAAACTAAGTCTCATACACAGCAATCTAAATTCATTAATTGAAAATGTGTTTGTCTAAAGTAATTATAATATGTAAAGCATACTATAATGAGATTGCATTTGCAGAATCAATGAAAACATCTGATTTGTTAAATTTATATTAGACTTATTATGATGAAGTTTTAATTATTTAAAAATTACTCTTCATTCATTCTTTGGCATCAAAATGTCAAATGAACATTCATCTATAATATATATAATGAAATATTTGAATTCACTTTGAAAGAATATGCATTATTTAAACATTTTCTGAAATTTGAAAAAATTTGTAGCAAATGCAAAAAGTAAACAAAATAATTAGAATTCATTAAACAAAAAATGTAAATTAAGATAAAAACTCCCTTATATATTGTAATTTTAATCCGATTTGAAATTGCACAGTAAATTTGTATAAAAAAAAGAATATGATGATCAAACAATAATTGAAAATTCAACTATGTAGTACATTTATGGTTTTATTCATAAAACATTAGTTACCCTTGCATCCAGCTTTTTTTTAATGCAAACATTGTTTGCAGCAGTGAAGAAGTCATTGCACAAGACAAATAAATACCCTTTAGATTCAAATGCAAGGTCATCACTGAAAACAAGAATTTTGAGAATCAATCACATTGTGAAAAGATAAAATAAAAAATGGTGAAAAGATAAATTTCAAATATACTTAAATATTTTATTTTTAAAATGATTATGAAACATTAACAACATATTTTAATTATCAAATCTTTATTTAAAATTTAAACAAGAAATTATTTGAATTGTTAATTGAACTGTTATACTATATTAATGATTTAGATGGCTAACTGGAATACTTACTAATTCTTTAGACATTTTAAATGTTTACATCTAGCATGAATATTTAATTTTTTTTCATTATGAATGTAATATTAGTTAATTGTGGAAGAAAATCAACAGACAAAATTTATTTATATATATACATACATACATACATATATATATATATATATATATATATATATTATATATATATATATATTATATATATATATATATATATATATATATATATATATATATATATATATTGATCTATTTTTGCTTTACATAGCAAAGATTACAGTGACTTTGAGTAAGTTTTCAAAATGCTGACAGATATACTGATTTCAGTTGTAATTTCTGAGTGTTTACTTCTGAAATTCATTTGCTATTAAGAATAAATATTACAAATGCTTCAATGTATCAGAAAGCATATGTAATTTAATTTGTTTGTCGCTCAAAGGTCATTTTTTGTACACAAGGGCTAATTAGACAGGGACCTACAGTTTAAAGTGGATTCTGAACCACTACAAACATCCATGCCCAAGGTGGGAATCAAACTTACAAACTGTTGGGACCGAAGGCAAGTGCGCTAACCATTTGGCTGCCAGCTGGGCTTAAAAATGCTTTTAGTGGCACTGCCTTGACTGTTGATGAAAAAGATGCTCTATTATACTTTTACAAACAGTTAATTTCAAAGTTTTGCAGAAGTCTTACATTTTAATTATTTGTTCATATAAAGACAATAAAAATGTAATGCTAAATTAGTATGAGGATAGAATTTTTGCAGCTTAGAAAATTAAATCAAAATAGAATATTCTTATTTTCAAATCTATTTTAATAAAGAGAAAGCAATTAATAATAACCATAAAATTTGCAGATAACAGCATTATATATGTACTATTTTTAACTCTGAAACTAAAATTATTTTTATTGAAATACAATCAAAACTTTTGTGGAATAAAAATATTACCATAAACTTTGAAATAAATAAAAATACATGTAAAATAAAATTAGAAACTAATAATTTGCTGAAAATTACTATTACTTTAAAAGAAATTTAATAAGGAATAAAATGAAAAATTAATCCTATGAAAAATAAAGTCTATTATTTCAGGATTTTGTACAACGTCAAAAATCAGTTTTGAATAAACTCTTATAAACTTAATTTATGGTAAAAATGCTTTTACATTACTATGGAATCTAAAATTAATTTTGAAATAATTCATACACAGCTGAATTTTAGACATTGATAAGTTAAAACTAAAGAACTTACGCTGCAGCAATTATGGCACCACCCACCATGGCAAAGACTGTTAGAACTATTGATAATTTTGGATGAATGCTACAGAGAAAGAAAAACAGCAAAATTTAAATTTAATGTAATAATATTTAATTTGAATTAAAGAAAATATTATAAGCAATATATTTCAATTGAAAAAAATATTTTAAAAAAAAATGCTGCAAAGTATAAAAATAAAAAAAAGAATTTAAGACAAAATATACTATTTATCAAATTTGATAAATTGATCTGTTGATTTTGAATAAATTTGATAAATTGATTGAAGATAAAAAATAATTTAAATGCAAAAGTGCAGTTAGTATCAAAGTTTCTTAATTCAATAACCTGTTAGATATTTAGGAAATATACAACATGTCTTTTAGTAATTCTATCTAATAGAGATATATGAACATTCAATCTGTGGATTATTATTTCTTCTTTTACTTAACATATGGTAATTCACTTATCATTCTTCATCAATAATTTATTACAATGACTGAGGCTGCAAGGATCTGGTTAGTAAGGGCATTGTTCTCATAACTTATAATTAAAAGAAAGTTTACGAAAGGTGACTAGAGCATATTAAATAGTTTTGCTTGCAATATTCCACAAGTTAATAATACTTCTAGGGATGACAGGTCAAGTATTAGAGGATCTTCTACTTGGTCACTGCTTCTAAATGACGAAGACTCCCACCCAACTGCTTCCACTGAAATGGTAAACCTCAAATCTGAGATAGGTAGAGGGAAATTTATTAAAGCAGCAACAGCAGTGACTGCTTTAAGCAATGACTACATTTTTTACAAGTACTGTGCCTAGTCATGAAATGTTTTTTTTTTTCTTGTCCTAGACAAAATTCTCTATTCTGTAAAACATTCAAGTATATGAAAGAAACCTTGGTGTACATTTCATATATGATAATAAGTCATCAATTTAATACCTACTATCAATATTCCATTAAAATATGATACATTATTTTATATTTTTAAGAATATATTAAATGAAAAAGTTTCAAAACAGTATATCAATAAAAAATAATAAATCAATTATAACAAAACATTTATCTTGTGTAAATCCGAATAAATGCTTAAAAGAATGCTCAAAAGTTTGCATTAAAATCTTCCTGTTTTAATATTGAAAATTTAAGTCAAACAATTATAATGACATTAAAAATGAGTAAAAAAAATTACTTACTTTAAAATAAAGTACTCTCCTAATAATGTCATTAAAATAGTAAATCGACGCAATGCTGTAAACATAGGTAGACTGCAATATTAATAATAATTATGTTACTAAACAACATTGTAAATTTACAAACATTAAGATTTTCTTAGTATAATTTTTATCAATATTGAAATTGAGACAACACAAATACATGAAATACCAAAGTACACAAAATAATTTGCAGCAAACTGCTTTTAAATCTTACTGAATTTAAGCAAAAAGCTAACTGTTTGATTTCTTATATCAGATATGTTTAAGTAATAACACATTCGAAAATGAAGTGGTGTTTTTACAACAGCAAATTCTTAAAATTGACATAATACAAATGCATATTTCAGCATACTTAAGACTATAATAAGATTCTAGACACATATTTGTTAACTTTTTATTTAATAAAAATCCCCCATATAAAATTATTTTTAAGTGGTTTCCACTTTAAAATAAAAATGAAAAATATTTGTTTTTATACTGAAAAAAGAATTTTTTCTATCTTTATCTCCTAGTTTTATATATTAACATCTAAATTCATATAAGTAGAAATAAAATTAAATAAATATTTTCTTTCTTTTTCATGTATATATGAAAAATTTAGTAATTATTGTGTTGCTTCGTTCAATCTTTGTTAACTACAAAATTTTCACAAGGATTTAATTTTTGATATCATTGCAGTCAGTATATTGATTCATTTGAATCATTCACAGTATTTCAATAATACTAATACTGATTTCATGTTAGATGGTGAAACAATGATAAAATATTCCATCTGCAAAAAATAATACTTTTTATATTCAATTATCTACTGCAGATAAAAAGCAGGCAAAACAATGAAATTTAATATTGAAATAAGCTCTCTTTTTATTGATTTTAAATAGTGTGTTTTTCATAATAGTATAAAAAATCATTTCTTTGAGGCAAGTGATTTATGAATTTCATCAAAATATATTAAATTGACAAGACCTTTGTTGAAAAATAGTGCAAGATTTAATTTTTGGGATTGCTGTCAATAATTATTGAAATTTTTTTAAGTGTAATAAAAATTTTTTAAATTTTTTATTACATTTAAAAAAGACAGATTAAAAGATTCAATAATTTTTTATAGAAAAAATGAAATACTTAATTTTTTCTTTCAAAATTTATTGTGATTTTTTTGACATTTTATTTATTTTTGCAAAATAACAGAAGGGTTCAAAATTGCTTTTAACAATAACTAAAAATTACGTTCATTTACTTATTTATAAAATGTATGCAAAATTTAATTATCAATAAAATATGTCCTTTACCAAAGAATTTTTGCATGAAATTTATTTTAAACTGCATTTTGTTACATAGCAAGATTGTACTGATTAGTCTAAGCTGGTTTGACTATGTGATCATCAAACTTAGAGCATTTTCACATCAGATAAGTTTTAGCTGTTCTAAATTCATCACTTGGGATAGTTTTGTTTATTATAAGTATAAAAAATTGATATAAACAGATAAAGGAAGTAAAATTGTAATCCTTTGTCAGCATACCTCTGGATAATATTGCTACAATAATTGAATTTTCAAAATCCAGTGTTACCAGGGGTTAAACAATAAAAAAGTTCAATGAAAGTCCTGGATCAGAAAACCAGATCAAGTAAAAGACTGGAGAATACATCAGAGAATATCTTCTTCGTTATACAGTTAAGCAAGTTCCAAAATAGAAGTTCTGAGGTCTTTAGAGTGTAAAATTTAGTACCACAATTGGAAGAATAATGAATAAAAAAAATACATTTTAATATAAGAAGAAACATTTTTTTCCTTAATTTCAAAGTTTGCAATAGTATAAAAAATGTGAATTGTATGATGTAAAATGTATTTGCAATTGAATAAAAAATGTCATTAAGTTTAAAGAAGGGGTCTGATTCCACTCCAAAATTCTAAGCTAGTAAAAACATTCCCTCAAGAAAAGAATTAATGGTTTTGGATTGATTTGATTATTCTCAAAAACTTATCAAAAATTCACGAGACATTAAAAAGACATGTGAATGATTTGGATAATTTAAACATGGAAACAATTATTGGGAATATCATAAAAGTTTGGTCTCACGATAACTAAGTCAATTATTTATTTTTTAAATTAAAAATGTAGAATCAATACTTAAACAAGTAAGAATGTCATTGAAGCTAAAAGAGAACATATTGGCAACTAAAATACTATTTCATGCATATAAATAAACTGGTACAAATCAAACAACTAAAATTAAACATTTTGTGTTTATCACAGTTAACTTGAACAGTAAGAAAATAGAATATATAATAAAAGTGATTTCTATTGGAAAACAATTACAATAATAAACATATTAGACAGTATCTTTGTAAACAATTTTTCATCAATTTTCAACAAAAATAAGAGAAAAGCATCCAAGCAGAATTTTTAGGCAAGGCAGAAAATTAAAAATTTTAAGGATACATCACAATGTATAAATATTAAATTTAGAAATTTTTAATAAAAAATTAAACTTTCTCAAAAAGCAGTTGAAGTTGATAGTTTAAAAATGCATAAACAAATTGTTCCAACCCAGTATACTTAATGTAAAAATTTAATTTCTTTGCACACCAAATGACACTAACACAAAACATTGTTCTTTTTGGTCAGTCAAATAATAAAATTTGGAAACAACGGACGTATCATTTCTGTGTGCCAATATTGTGGTCCGATGAGCCAATGCATGAAACTAGCGTAAAATTATTTTGGCGAATGCATAGAAGCAGCCAACGACTGTTGAATCAAAAAACAACTACAAAACGATTGATTGAGTGAAGGTCACAAAACCAAAATGGATACCCTCCTTAAAACCAAAAAAATAATAAAAGGTAAGCTAATTTGTTTAATTTTGCAAGTCAATAGCTTACAAAATCAAACAAATTCTTTTTCTATTATTGAAGTGTATGAAAATAATGTAAATTCTTTAGATAATGATATTCTTTATGCATGTTCTGATTCAGAATTCAATACATTTGAAAGCGAAATGCATGAACTGATTTCTAAAATAAATAATTTAAAAATCATTCTTAAAGAGGAATCAAGAAAACTTTCAAAAAATCATTGTCATAAAGAATTTACTAATGTCAACAATGTTTAATTTCCTAGAATAGAATTACCAGTTTCCACTTCTAATTACATAGATTGGATTACTTTTCGTGATTTATTTTTATCGAGTGTTGGTAATAATGACAGTTTAAGTAATAGTCAAAAATTGCAATATCTTAAACTTTCCATTAAGGGAGAAGAATTTACATTATTACATTCTATTCAAATTGCAGATGAGAATTTCAAATTAGCTTGGGATATGCTTACTGAATACTTTGAAAATGAAACAGAAATCAAACGCAGCATTAAATAAATTAACTTCTCAGCCTATTTTTAAACATGAATCAGCATCAGGTTTGAGGAAATTAAATGATACAACACAGCAATGCATTTATACATTGAAAACAGCCTGTTGAGCATTGGGATACAATTATTTTTCTTTTAAAGAGTAAGCTTGATAATGAAACACTGAGAGTATGGGCATTAGAATAATACAACAAAAAAGTTTTGTCTTTCGCTGAATTCAAAACATTCATGTTAAACAGATCGTGTGCACTTTCATTTTTGGCGAAGTGCCAAAAAGATAAAGTAGGTCAATTTGATGGGAAAACTATTGAAAATCAAAAACAAAACAAATATTCTTTTCCATCTCAGATCGTTTCCAATTTATGCATTTATTTTCGAAATGATTCTCATTCGTGATTACATAATTGTGATAGTTTCTTAGATCTTCCAGTAAAAGAAAAATGGAATGTAATTAAAAAGCATCATCTATGCGCTAATTGTTTAAAAAATAATAAAACTCATCCTATTTCTAAATGTCGCACAAGCATGTGTAAAATATGTTCGAAACCGCATAATACATTATTGTGCTCAAAAAATACATGTGATACAAAAATTGACTCGCAAACAACAGATGAAATTTCTACTATTATTAGCAACAGTGTTATTGCCAACAGCAATTGTTAATGTTAAGGACATTAATGGTACATTACATAAATGAAGAATTCATATGGATTCAGCTAGCAAAGGCTCATTTATTATGGAAAGTTATGAAAATTTATTGCAACATAAATGTAATAGAGTTAACATAAATGTTGATGGGCTTTGTTCTCGAAATGTAGGTAAGGTCTCAGGCTTGGTATCATTGCAAATATCTCTATTTATAAAAACACACATATCACTGTAGATGCATTAATGTATCACTGTAGATGCACCCAAAATCATTTGTGACCTTCCTCACTTCAAAATTGATGCTTCAGCATTAACTTCATTCAAAGAAATACAACTGGCAGATGTTAATTGCTTGCAGCCTGGTCCTATAGACATTCTCCTAGGTGCAGATGTGTTTGGAGAAATCATGATCAATAAAAACATTAATATTCTTGGACATTCGTTAATTGCACTAGAAACAATTTTCGGATGGGTTGTTTTAAGTAAAACAAACAATATATCAAAAACAATAATTACAAATCACGCTAGTTGCACCACAATCGAGTATCAACTTGATAAATTTTGGCAACTAAAAGAAGTTTCTGAAACAAAACTTTATTCAAAAGAGGAAATCGCATGTGAAAATCACTTCGAAAAAACATTCTTTTGTGATTCTACAGGCAGATTCACTGTCAAATTTCCATTTAATGACTCAAACAATGAACTTGAATCATCTAGAGACACTGCATTGCGCCGTCTTCAACAAACTGAATGTCACTTTTCTAAAAATCAATCTTTACTTGAACAATATCATAAATTCATGGATGACTACATAAAACTGGGACACATGGAATTAATTCCTGAAAGTGAAGTGAATGTTCCAGCGAAATCTAGCTTTTATCTTCCACACCATCCAGTTCCCAACAAAAGTGGAGACAAGTTCTGGGTAATGTTTGATGGATCTGCTAAATTAACCAATGGTGTTTCTCTTAATGATATACTCATGCTTGGACCGCTAACACAGACTGATTTAACTACACTGCTTATTAAATTTAGGATGCATAAAATAGAGGTTGCTGCAGACACTGAAAAAATGTGCCGCCAAGTAGCTTTACAAAATTCAGATTTCCAAAGAATTGTCTGGCGCAAATCAAAATATGAGACAGTGAAGGATTATTGATTAACAACAATGGCTTATGACACCACCTCAGCACCATACCTGGCAATAAAATGTCTACAAAAATTAGCAGGAGAAGTAGAGAATTATTCATTAGCTTCTAAAGCAGTTCTCGAGGACTTTTATGTTGATGATCTCATGTCTGGAGCGAATTCAGTTTCCCAAGCCATAGAACTGTACCAACAATTAATGCAAATGTTGTCAAGTGCCAAATTTCCCTTGAGAAAATGAGCTTCAAATTCTAAAGAATTTTTTAATTCAATTGATCCAGATTTACGATTATCAAACTCTTCCTTAAGCTTAGACAACTATGAAACTATGGAAACGTTGGGACTACTTTGGCAACCTGAGTTGGATGTATTCTCCTTCAAAACTAATCAACCATCTCTTGGAGATAACTTAAATAAGCGGACATTACTCTCAACAATTGCAAAAATATTTGATCCTCTTGGATGGTTATCTCCAATTATTATGCAGTATAAATTAATAATTCAAAAACTTTAGAAAAATCAATTGCAGTGGGACGATACTATTCCTTCAGCCATAGCATATGAATGGAAGCAACTTACAGAAAAACCTTTGTTCATGAAAGACGTTAAAATCTCCAGTTTTTTAAGCGATTCAAATTACCAATTTCAACTACATGGCTTCAGCGATACTTCGGAAAAGGCACATGCAGCAGCAATTTATTGTCGCTCATTCTCAAGTACTGGTGAAATCAAAGTTCACTTAGTAATGGCTAAGACAAAGGTTGCTCCACTTAAAACTGTTTCACTTCCGAGATTGGAACTATGTGGTGCTCTGCTGTTAACTAAATTGATGAACTTCACTTGCAAAGCTATGAACACACCCATTTCCCAAGCTCAATTTTATATAGATTCTACCATCGTTCTATCCTGGATTGGTTTTTCTGCCAACTGATGGAAATGCTTTGTGGCCAACAGAGTGGCAAAAATACAAACTCTTTCTTCCCCTAGCCAATGGCACCATGTTAGTGGAGATATTAATCCTGCTGATCTTGCTACTTGTGGCACATCATCTTCTGAACTACTTTCTTCATTATGGTTAAATGGTCCAAATTTTCTTTATAATTCATTTCTTTTCAGATACAGCAGCTTGAACTACCAGTTAGTGATCCTGTTCCAGAAGAAAGGTATTGTACTTTACAATCAACCACAGAAAACAAACATTCCTTTACTGACTTTGATGTTTTTCATAAATATTCATCTTTTTCTAAACTTAAACTTATAACAGCTTTGTGTTTAAGATTTGTGAATAATTTCAGAAATCCTATGAACAAACTAACTGGATTTTTACAAACTTGTGGATTAACTAATGCTGTGCATGTATTAATAAAAATAGTTCAAACTAATGAGTTTAATAAGATCAATGCATTACAAAAAAATAAAACAATATCGTGTAATAGTAAAATTTTATCTCTAAATCCATTTCTTGATAATTCAGGTATTCTTAGAGTAGGTGGTCGTTTGAGACATGCAAATATAGTTTACGATCAGAAACACCCTATTTTACTGCCAACAAGGCATATATTAACTGATCTCATTGTCAAACAATTTTCATGAAAATCTTTTGCATGCTGGTTCACAACTTGTCCAATCATGTATAGTGGATTGATTGACTGTGTGGGGAGACCCCGGACTGTACCATGTGGTTAACGGGTAAAGTCTTCCCCACACCTAGAGCCCCCTAGACCTCTAAGAGGTGCTTGGGAGCACTTGCATCGCTGCAATATTTAATAAAAAAAATAATAAAATAAAAAATAAAATAAAATATGAAAAAAATAAAAATATATATATAAATAATAAAAGAAAAAAAAGGGAAACACATTAGAGGCAGACTGGGTAGTTAAAAAAAAAAAAAAAGGGGGACTTCAAGTCATTCATGTATAGTAGAACAGTATTGGATTGTAGGTGTTAGAAACATAATTAGGCATTTAATCAGAAAATGTGTAAAATGTTGTAGAATAAGAGCTTCTGTAACCAATCAGATGATGAGCGATTTACCATCTTCTCGCATTTCTCCTGCTCCTGCATTCTTGCGATGTGGAGTAGATTATGCTGGTCCTTTTCAAATTAAAGCATGTAAAGGTAGAGGCACCAGATCATACAAAGGGTATATAGCACTTTTTGTTTGTTTCACTACAAGAGCTATACACCTAGAATTAGTTACTGACTTATCTGCAGATGCGTTCATTGCATCTCTTAAGAGATTTATTTCTCGTAGGAGTAAATGTTGTGATATATACAGTGATTGCGGTACCAACTTTATTGGTGCAAAGCGAAAACTCATGGAAATTGAGAAACTTAGGAACTCCAAAAATTTTAATCAAAATGTAAACAATTTTATGTCTGAAAATGGTATTAATTGGCATTTAAATGTTCCAGGTGCACCTTACATGGGTGGACAGTGGGAAGCTGGCATAAAGTATACCAAGTTTCATTTAAAACGCGTTATTGGGGAGATAAAACTAACTTATGAAGAATGTGAAACATTGTTAACTCAAATAGAAGCTTGTCTTAATTCTAGGCCGTTAACTGCATTATCTACCGATCCAAATAACTTATCAGCCTAACACCTGGCCATTTTATTGTTGGTAGGGCATTAACAAGTCTTCCTGAACCAAATTACGTTGATACAAACATTTCTTTTCTTTCAAAATGGCAGCATATTCAAAAAATGGTGCAACAGTTTTGGAAATGTTGGCATAAAGAATATCTCACACTGTTGCAACAAAGGCCTAAGTGGTTACTGCCGACTAAAAATTATCAAGTTAATGATTTATGTCTTTTAAAAGAGGACAATTTACCCCCAGCAAAATGGAAAATGGGTAGAATAATTCAATTGCATCCTGGACTTGACAATAATGTTAGGATAGTAACACTTAAAACATCAGATGGTGTGTGTAAACAAAAGCAACACAACAAAATTATACCAACTTCTTGTGTAACGCCAATTTCATGCTTCAATTTAAATAAAATTTCATTTTTTATAAATGTATATTATACTTCTATTGCATAATAACATATAAAACTTTCTTTCATTTATATGCTTGTTATATACTTTTTTATGTTCATTTATTTTGTATATCTAATCTTTATCTCTCTGTATATGTATGTTGCATAACCTGTTTTTTTTTAAATAATATTTTAAGGTAGGCAGCATGTTCTGACCCAATATACTCAATGTAAAAATTTAATTTCTTTTCACACCAGATGGTGCTAACACAAAACATCGTTTTTTTTTTCTCAGTCAAACAATAAAATTTGAAAACAACGGGCGCGTCATTTCTGTGTGCCAATACAAATATTAAAATAATAAATATAATTTATAATCTATATATGCATATAAAAAATCAATATCAGAAATCTACATTTATATAGAACATGCAAATCAAAATATACAATGGAAAGTTTATATCATTAAGCATTTTTTAAACCTTAAATGCTTGGTTCCTCCTAAGCCACATATAAGATTTCCTATGAAAAACATTGGAAGAGGCCATATCTAAAAAAATAAAAAATAAATGTTATCTGCATGGTTGTCAAAAACAAAACTGTTAAGAGTCTATTTTAAAAATTAGTTCATACTAAATTTTAAACTTTTGACATAAATTATCAGAAGAAATGTATTGAATATCTTTAGAAGATGGAAATTTGAATTTATTATCTTTTTCATAAATGAATGCTATTTTAAAGTTTTAATAATGAAATTGAAAAAAATAAAAAAAAAAATTTCCAAAAAATTAATACTAAAAATAATTTTACTAACACAATACATTCTCTCTTTTTATTTTTTTTAACTCTCATTCAGTAATTTATATGAAAAATTAATGTTAAGTAATTTGCATAAACAATGCAAATACTACGCTGAGACAAAAACCGTTTCCTGATTGGTCTTTCATTTGAAAACATGTCATATGTGTAAATTACACTTCATAAAGAAGAAATCCTAATATGGTTAATATATATTACATTTTATTATCAGTTTATACTCATTATCAGTTTCAACAATTTCCTGCATATGTGCAATTAAAACTTCTTAAAATGGATAAAATTAGGAATTTGTTTTATTTTACATTTCTTTTTAGTTAAGAAAAAAGAAGATAGTTTAAAAGTTAAGAATAGTAGTAAAAAAGGTAAAAGATAAATAATACTATGATTTTATGAAAGATACATACAATAGAAAAACCAAAAACTATACGATCAGGTTAACTGGTTAAGAGCAATAGAACTTTTGGGGAGACAGGTGGCTAAAAATAATACTTCGTGTGTAATTTGTAACTCAATAATATCTCCCTTTTCTGAAGATTTCCAATGTAAATAAAAACTATCAATAAAATTCAATCTGCAAGAGCATTTCAGACAATACCATTATTATGCATAATAGAGAACTCCACCTCACATTAAAACAAGTGAGAAACAGTATTTTCACAATATATTATCAAATGAAAATTATTAGCAAATATTTCTTACATATTCCCATTGATAACAAAATCTCAAGTGAGAGGTGGATTTTACATTTAGAATTACTCTTAAAAACTCCATTTATCAGAACATTAAAACCTTTACACACATGAAAATGCTATCCTGAATGCTATTTATTCATAATGTTTCAAAAGATATGCTTTGAGGTATAATCTAGATTATAAGGTTAATAATTTGATTACAAAATAAAAATATTTGCAAAACATTAAATATGCAACATATTATACACAAAACTAATATTCATAAAATTTGCTATATAACATCACTATTAAAAATATTTTCTTATATTAATTCCAGAGGTGTTTTCTTTCAATTTAATCAATTCCTTTTTGAGATATAAAATTCTAAGATTTATTTCTTATGTTAACTAACATTTTCACCAATAATTTTTAATTTGTGCTTTTTAATTGAAATTACAGTAGAACTCCAATTACCTGAACTTCGTCTATCTGAATCACTTTCAACATTTCTGAAAAATAATTATACAGAAAAGTACTGCAATTAGCAAAATAATGATTCTGTCTACACCTGTCATTGTTCTTCTCACTGCAAAGATAGTGTAGATGCACCTAAAGCATTATTGGGATTTGTCATTTCTCAGTAGTTCTATTACTGGCAATTGTCTAATATCAGGTGGCAGGCAAGGTTCACTTGTCTCTATTTGTTTTGATTAAACACTCAGTGTGAGGTTGACCTGTTAATATGAATCTTTTCACTGATATGTTTTCTTTGTGAATGTGTTTTGTTGCTCACTGTGGGTCCTAAAAAATGTGTTATCATTAAAGGATAATTTATTAAAACTATTAGAGTAATCAGATAAAGATGTTACAAGTAAAGAGTTGACTGAGATGTATAGTGTTGGACAATCAATGATTTCAAATGTTAAACAGAGAAAGCCTATGCTTTTAAACTTGGTGTCAGATTTTCAAAATGAAGATGGAAAGGAATGCTATGAAATGAATGAATGAAATTTCTAGAAAATTAATGGAAGCAGCAACAAAGATTTATAAAATGGAGTTTTCAAGTAATTTTTTCACCCACTTTCTATGAGAAACCCAATTTCAAATCTCATTCATCATGAAAAATAACAGTGTAGTCAGAAACTTTGTTATTCATTCTCTCAGGTAAGTAATGGTTGTCCAAGAAATTTTAAGTCCAGGCATGATGTATATGAATTAGATTTAAGTGATGATAATTTATCATCAGATTCCATAGCTGCAGAAGATTTTATTGAAAAATTTAAAGTTGCAATACTCCTACAATTCTGAGTTTTTGTAGAACACTGATGAAACTGGTCTTGTTTGGAAAGTTTTGTCTAAAACCACTTTAGCATCTAAAAAAAGTGTAGTGATCCAGGATATACAGTTAGTAAAGATTATGTTATGGTGCGAACTCTATGAGAAGCCATAAACTTTAGGTACAGAGCAAAGACAGAAAAGGTGAGTTGGCATACCACAAAAACTTATTTGTAAGATTTCACTTAAATGGTGGCAGGTGTTAGGAGCTTGGTTAAGGTAGTCATATTAAGACTGGCATGTAACAAATTGAATAGCATATCAACTGAAGAAGAAAAGGTGAAAAAAGAAAAAGCTAAAGAAAAGGAAAGAGAATGTAGAAGATGAGAATAATGTGTCACTTGAGGAATTCTGGAACATTCTTGAAAGTGTTGAGGAAGATACCTTAATTTCAAATTTGAAGCAGACATGGGAGCATCAACTAGTGAAACATTTGCCAGCCTTGAAACTGCATTGAGGAACATCAACTCGAGTGTAATCATGTGCAATTTTTCACTGTCATGCAGATACCCAACTTAGCTATCCAAAAACAGATGAAGGTAATCAAACAACTTACTCTAACTGAGATATTTAGGAAACAATGACTTTCATTTACCGTACTGTATGTACATACTGAATCAATGTAGAGCAGTTATAGTACCTTAGCATTTAAAAGGGTTCCCTTTTCATTTATTGGATTAAAAGTTCTCTTTAAAAATATATAGTTTTTCTTACATTTTTTAACATACAACTGTTAAATAAAATGGACCATATTTTCAAAAAACCCAACTAACTGATGCTTTGATTATTTGAATAGGGTCTTGTCCTAATAGATTTGAATAATTAAAATTCTATTGTAAATTAGAAATATGAGTTTTGAAATGGAAAATTGCACTTTCCATTTTACATGGTATGAAATTCATTTTCATATTTAAACAATATTTTTATGAAAATACAATATTTTTTAAAATCTAGTTATGTTTATAACTGATTATTTGTTTTCTTTTTTTATATTTGGTGGTTCTTTATGGTTTTGAGATTATTTTTTTCTTACATTTTCAACATATAATAAATAATAAGTAAAATAGACTCTTTCTTTGAAAAAATCCTACTACACAAAATTTTAACTATCCAAATGTGGTCCAGTCCCAACGAATTCAGATAATTGGTGTTCCATGATTATCATAAATCATACATGATCTTTTTTAATATTTATTAAAAATTAAGAAACAAATATTAAAAAAGAATGCAAAATCAACACCTACATAATAAAGTTGCAAACAACTTCAATAACAAAGTATGAAAATCAAAAGCATTAATATTTCACACAAAAAATTTTAATTTTAATAAGTAATTAAAAACAAAAAAATCTACTTTAGCACAAAAATAATTCATTTAAATTTATCTTAACTTGTAATAAAGAAATTTTTTATGACAAAATCAAATTTAAAAATATCAGAGTTTAACTGATATTAAAATATGTTACTTATATTGTAATAACATACATTCAATAAAGAATTTAATAAATGATAACTTATTCTATTATGACTCACTTTCTTTGGTATCTCACTTGAAATGGTAGGGAATTTCACAATATTTAAAGATTTACCAATATACAAAGTAATAATTGTCACCAGCATCTAAAATGTTTAACTTTATTATAACAACATAAAATGATTAAACAAAACAGTTGCTAAAAGCCACATAACATGAATATAAAACTTGGTTTAGCAAATTATAAAGTAAAGAATTGAATATGTAATGTAAAATCAATTTACTCACAAAAATAGCACTTTGAGAAAAAAAAAACTAGTAAAAAAGTTCAATCAAATAAAACAAAACACAGCTTAAAAGTTTTTAGATCTAAAACTCAGTGCTTGACTTAATAACATACATCAAAACCAAATACATATAATTGGCGTTTGTGTGTGATTTACAGCATTTAATTCCTTAAGTTAGGTTATTTTTCTTTTAACAAGTCAGGAAAAACTTGATAAAATTTGAAATTGACATAGTTAAATAATAAAAGTGCCCAATTAAATAAAGAATTTTTTTAAATGGGAAGCAATTAGATGCATATTATCATTATGAATTATTGTCATTGTACGGCTACTAATTCATTAATTTTAATTGATGAATTAGTAGCCGTACAATGACAATAATTTAGGCTATTATAAAAGAAATATTGGCATTTTGCTTTTACAATAGCCTTAATAAATACTAAAAACTGATTTCAGCTTGGGAGAAAATTTTTTCTTTTCAGGAATTAAATTCAATACTTTGCTTTTAATTTATTTGTAATATGTAGCAAAAATTTATATTTTCTTTTTAGATCCTTAATTGATGAATTAGTAGCCGTACAATGACAATAATTTAGGCTATTATAAAAGAAATATTGACATTTCGCTTTTACAATAGCCTTAATAAATACTAAAATCTGATTTCAGCTTGGGAGAAAATTTTTTCTTTTCAGGAATAAAATTCAATACTTTGCCTTTAATCTATTTGTAATATGTAGCAAAAATTTATATTTTCTTTTTAGATCCAAAGATTAAAAAAACAATTACAAATTATTTTCCTGTAACGAAAATTTGCTTATCAATTTAGACATGACAGGTTTCAAGTATTCTAATAATTAATAGTCTAAACCAGTTGTTTATAACTAAAGTGATCCCTAATTGTAAAGAAAAGCATAGATACTTTAAACTATACCTTTTTTCAAGTCATTTTCTTAAACTTCATTCAAGTGCAAAAAATAATATTAAGTTGAAATTATTCATTAGAAAAATGTAGGCATTACAAAAGTCTATATGCAATAAACATCATGTAATGCCTCAGTAAAATTATCCTTAAAATTAATTTCTTTTGTTATATTCATTTTCCATGAAATATTTCATTGAAACAAACTGAAATTTTCAAAGAAATTTTTCTAGAATAATGATCATAAGAACAAATAACATATAACTCACTTCCTTCAATGCCCTGTGCGGTGATCGATAAGAATAGTCCCAACGTAGCCTATGCATGTCGCAAAATAGTGGCTGGAGGGATAGCCCGTACCCTGCCTCTGGGGATTATATCAGGAGACTGGTCCTCCAATTTGGTGGTTGGGCATGAGGTTAACCTCCTCACCCCGGAAAAACCTTCAGTTTTGAAGTCTGAACAGGAAATTGACCAGTGCCAAACTGGGAAAAGGTATAAGGACTTGATTTTTGGTTCTTGGAATGTGCATTCTCTCTATCATGCTAGAGCTCTGCAGGAGCTTATACAGCAACTTGATAGTTACAAAGTGGATATTGTTGCTGTCCAGAAGATGAGGTGGACTGGGCAGGGTTCCCTAGACAAGAGAACTCATCTACTGTTTTACAGCTGCCACGACAAAAAGCACATAAAGGGAACTGATTTCTTAGTTAATAAGAGGTTGAAACATCTAATTATGGATTTTAGGACTATTACACCAAGATTATGCAAGTTGCGTTTTAGGGGGAGGCTTGCAAATTATAGTATTAATAATGTACATGCCCCTACAGAAGACAAAGGGGACGAAGAGATGGAATTTTTTGTCAAAAGCTCTCTGAGTGTTTAAGGAGTTGCCCACATAATGATATTAAACTTGTTTTGGGTGATTTGAATACTAAAATAGGTAAAGAGAAAGTTCAGACCCATTATTGGTGGCCATAGTGCTCATGAAGAATAAAATGATAATCGTATACACGTCATTGAATTTGCTATTGCAGCTGATCTAGTGGTTGGTAGAACCTATTTTGAACGTAAAAACATTCATAAATATACCTGGAAATCACCGGATGGTGTAACACTTAACCAGATTGATCACGATCTTGTTGATGCTAGGCATTTTACACGCTTAATTAATGTTAGAACTTTTAGAGGAGCTAATATTGACAATGATCACTATTTAATGTTAGTTAGACTAAGAGGTAAAGTCTTTAATGCCAATAAAGAATGAAAGTAAAAAGATAAAAAGATTTGATTGTAAAAAACTTAAAAAGGATACAGTGATCAATAACTATAGAGAGACTTTAGAAAGGAGAATTTCAGAATAGAAATTGGATATCTCCAATGTGGCTGATCTTGAAGAACTATGGTGCCAATTTAAGAGGGCCATTTCTGATACAGCGGCTGAAATTTTGGGCCACAAGACTAGGGACAAAAGTAAGGATTGGTTTGATGAAAAATGTACATGCAAATGAGCAAAAACTTATTTCATATAAAAGATCTTTGCAGCATGGTACTAGGGGTTTTTTTGAGGAGTACCATAAGGCACGAAGATATGAGAAGAAAGTTTCCAGCGCTAAGAAAAGGGCATTTGAGGAAGATAGATTCAAGGATGTGGAACACCTCAAGAAGACCAATGAATGCTATGCATTTTTTCAAGAAGTCAGTTATTGTCGAAGAGACTTTAAACCTAAAATTAACTATTGTAGAAATAAGACTGGTGTTAATATTAGAGAAGGCTCTGAAATTTTGGAGAGATGGGTTGAGCATTTTGAAGACCTGCTAAAGATTAATGATTATACTGTTGATCCTGCAATTACACAAGAGAAATATAGGTACACAGGAATCATAGATGGACCTTTGTAGCTGGATCTTACAACTATGCAGGAAGCATTGATTGCTATAAAAGAGCTCAAAATAAACATACAGGCCAAACTTGTAAAAAAAAAGGAGGCCCAAGTTCTTAGAGCTCTTACATGGAATAATACAATATGTTTTGACATTTGAGAAGATGCCAGAGGATTGGCTTACAAGCTTGCTTTGTCCAATTTTCAAAAAGGGTGATCCTTTAGTTTGTGAAAACTATAGAGGTAAAGCTTATTGTGCATTTGCTACAAAATTCTTTCCAAGATATTGTACAAGAGACTTGTCCCATATATAGTGTGTACATATATATATACACATATAATATTGTGGGTGGCTATCAGTGTTGATTCTGTACCAGCAAATCCACAGTGAACCATATATTTGGTCTTAGACAAATTATGGAGAAGTGTCATGAATTTGATATTGATTTACATATTTTGTTCATTGATTACAAGACGGCATACGATTCTATAGACTGCAATGAATTATTCAAGGCTATGCTTGCTTTTGGTATTCCATTAATGTTGGTTAACTTGGTGCAAATGACCCTTGACTTTCTGTAGGGTCCTGATCCAGGGACAACACTCTAGTGACTTTCTAGTTGATAAGGGAGTAAGACAGGGGGGGTGCTCTTTCTTGCCTTTTGTTTAAAATCATTCTTGAATGTGTCATCAGGAAATCTGGTATCAATACTAGGGGCAATATCTTCGGAAAATCTGTTCAAGTGTTGGGGTTTGCAGACGACATTAAACTGGTAGCCAAAAGTAAAAAATACTTAATAAAAGCCTTTGAGGCTATTGAGAGGGAGGCAAGACCGATAGGGCTTGTTGTTAATCAAGTTAAAACTAAATAATTCCCTGTAACTAGAACCCAATTTACCCAAACTCATCTACTCATTGGTGATTATAAATTTGAAACAGTTGATGAATTTATCTATCTTGGATCAATGGTTAAACAAAAATAATGACATTCTCCCAAAGGTAAGAAGACCTTTAACTGCAGCTAACAAAGCCTTTTTTGGCCTAAGACATTTATTAAAAACTATATTTTTATCACGAAAAACTAAGTTACAGATCTATAAAACACTGATCTGTCCCATTTTGACCTATGCCTCAGAAACTTTACTTTGACTGTAAGAGAGGAGAGGCTGTTGGACCTATTTGAATGCAGGATTTTAAGAAGTATCTTTGGAGGTATGGAGGAAAACGGTGTCTGGTGCAGAAGATACAATACAGAAATCTATCGAATGTACAAGGAGCTAGACGTTGTACATCACATTACAGTAAGCCATCTCAACTGGGATGGGCATGTTATTAGAGTGAAGGACAATAAAACACTAAGAGAAATTTTTTTTGCAAAATCCATCAATGAAGAAGAGGAAGACCAAAGCTGAGATGGGTGGATGCAGTCAAAGAAGATTGTAGGGTCCTTGGAACAAAAAATTGGAGGAGTTTGAATGCCAGTAGAGGTGGCTGGAATAAATTTGTTTAGAAGGCCTTGGCCCATCCTGGGCTGGTGCGCTATGAATGATGATGATGATGGCTTCCTTCAATAATGAAAGAAAGCAGCAAATACATTTCATTATAATATGAGGACTTTTCACTTATAATACTCAGAACACTTAGACATACCATTTTTTTTCAAACAAGTTTTTTTCTTTTTTAATGTACATATGCTTGTAAAGAATATTGTAGCACATATTGAAACCATACTTATTGCAAATAATTAGTATTTATAAAAGAAAATAAAAATAACAAACAAAATTACAAAATGATCATTCTGAAACAAGTGTTCCATTAATTTGATCAAAGACTTGAGAAAATGTATGTTAGCCACAATGTAAGAAATATTTATATTACATAAAAAATATGACATATTGACACATTTGGATATTTATGTTTACATCAAATACAAACAGATGGTATAAAAAATAATATTTTCTAATAAAAATTATTTAACAAATTTCATTAAGTGGTATAAAAAATTACAAGATTTGATAGGAGTCCTTACTGAATAGTTTTAATACCATCAGTATAAAATAAAAGCAAATATTTTGATCTAATTTTGATTTCCAAAAAAAAAAAAATGTAGTATTCATAAATACTTACAATTTTATATCTCTTAATAAGTTTTCTTTCTATAATTTGAAAACATAATACTACACAAATGTATTAGCCTAATCAACTAAATTCTATTCAATAGAAATTATATTTTCATGCTTTTCTGTATTCCCTTATTTTATCACGTTAATGAGATTATCGAGGCTCGAATTCTTCAAAATTCTATTTTTTTTTAAGATGTGCACAATTTTTATGAAATAAAATTATTTTTTCAAATTAGACACCAATTCATCCAAATTTTATCAAGTCATTGCTGGGATGGTACTTTCAATATAATTTTGATTTTTTCATCAAATAAGACTTCATTATTCTCTTTCAAAATTATAACTGTAAAAAAGGCAAAAGTAAAGAATAATTAGATCAAAACAATTTCATGGCAATTTCCCAATTTCAAAACTGCCTTTTTAAATTCCCATTTTTAGCAAAAATTATCATAATAAATGATTAATCACACATATTTGTAGCCAAAATTATAATTAAAACAATTACAATATTCTTTTAATAAAATTAAATTTGTTTAATTTTATTAAAAATTATAATATAATATTAAACTTAATAATATTAACTGTCTAATTAAATTTGAGTTCTGAGATTAATTAGAATCAAATTTATGAATGTAAAAAAGAAAAATTAACTTACTTGCCCAATACCCAGAGCATGAGTGGAAGGAAATCTAAAAGGAAAAAATAAAAATGCTTATATTACATAAGACCTGACTAGCAAAATAAAATATACCAATACAGAAAATAATTAACATAGTTTCTCTGAAATGTTTAAAAAATATTTATTTTACCTAACGACATTTAATGTTTTGATATAATTAGAAAATTAACTAATTACTGAATAATGATGTTTAGCACTAAATAATCAATCACTGGCTTGGTTAATTAAGCAGCCTTATTGTAAGATTGAAACTAGAAGAAAAAAAAAAGATTTTTCATCATATCATTTCTGAATTAAAAAAAAAGACAACTGATATCATTTTTTGCTTATTTATGAGTGTGAGTCAATAAATTCAGGATGCAGGGCTACTAATCTATATAGATGAAGGATGCATAATTTGCTTCCATAGATTATATACTTTACTTCATGCTATTATATAAGAACATAACATAATTTGAAGTTTTTATGAATGAAATATGTATTTGATGGCTTACAGTACTTTACATAAATTTCAAATTGTTAAGCTATATTTACAATGCAATGCAAAACAATTTTTGTTATCATTTTAAAAAAATCAAAAACAATTTCTTTTTATTTGACACTTTTTCAATATCTTCCCATACTTATTATAATAGTGCATTTTGATTGAAAAATAATAAATGTGTGAACATAAAAAAAACTTCCTCTTATTATCTATGAAATGCTTAACTTTTATAACAAAATAATGTAATGCTCTTTCAAGCATACAAAAATGTATTCTATAATAAAAAGAATTGCATTTTCACAACTATAATACTAAAATTAAAATGTGGTATTTTGACTATGCATCTCATATTTGTTAATGATTTCAAAATATTTGGAAATAGTGCAATCAACATTTCTTAACTTCGACTAGAAAAATTAATGTTATGAAAAATATCCAGTAATGAAGAAAATATTTTTTTACAAAAGTTGTATAGCTTGGAAATAAGAGCTATGTACAAACCAAGTCATATCTTATTAGATTTGAGATTACTGATCATAATGTTCAGTAGTAAATTTTGCATGTAAAATTGAATTCTAACACAATTTTGTTTAATGCTAATGAAAATAATATAAATTAAGATCATATTTATATAGACATTATCTAAATGTTATTAAGATATGTATTTATATCTTAATAACATTTAGATAATGTCATCAGTGATAAATGAAAAAATTCAAAGAGCTTTGTAAAGTCATTTGTTAAAAGCAAACAAGGGACACAACATGTCATAATAGTTTTATAAAGTCTGCTTTTTTCAAACTTCATGAAATCAAATTAAAATAAACTCATGAACCTTATTTAAATACAATAAATTACATTTTCCATCACAAATCAAAAACTGTTCTAGTGTGATAAACATAATTTTTTTTTTTTTTTTTTTTAAAGAAAAAAAGTTACTCTTTATAGAAAAAGATTGATATTAAAAATTTTCTTATCTAAGTTTGAGGTTTTTCTTATTTTAATTTACTTCTTTAACTATGTAGAAGCAATTGTTGAAATATGTTTGATGTTTTAAAAAAAACTATTATACAATAAAAATACAAAGAAAAAATCATTAAAAAACATAAAAGATTTTTTATTGTGGTAGAATTGTGGAAAATGTATAGAAAATATATTACTTATTAACCTTAAATGTTGGCCTAATATACTTTTATCATGACAAATGTTATTACTATGATAAAATGATGAGTGGTCATAATTTTCTCATAAAACGTTTTTACAATAGCTTATTGTCAATAGAGTAGAGGAAAAAAATAAAACATAAATGTTGCTATTTAAGAGACATTATAAATAAGCAACCCATACAAAAAAAATATTTTTTTTTCTTTAATGTTAACTAAATAAAACAAAATGGGTTACAAAGTTTTTTGTATCAAACCTTACATTTAATGAAATTAAAAAAAATTCTTATTCAAACAATGTTTGTTATAATTATGTTATTATACATAAAAAGTCTGAACAAAAATTTATTTCGTATAAGTTATATACATTTAAAGGATAAAAATTAGTTAAAATATTTCATATGTTCCTTCCTGTCAATACTTCTGACACAATGATCCATTTAAGAAACAATATTAATTAAAACTTAGCATACTATTTATTACATGATCAACATAAAAATAAACAAACAGACCTTAAAAATGAAATTATTTTCTAGTATAACTAAAAAAAATTGCAGCTATAAAAATCTTAGGGAAACTACAAACCATTATCACATCAAATTATGATCATTGATAAAATTTTATTTATTGTTTAGAAAGTTATTTTCTAATACACTAATTTCATTTATTTAATGTTTTTGACATAGATATTGTACTTAGATATAATTCCATTTTATACAGAATAAAACAATCATATTTCATTGCATGTAAGAAAGAATATATTCATATATTTTAAAGTAGCTAATAAAATATCACCTTTTATGTTAATTTTGTTCTTAAGTTGTCAAAGAAATGTTTTTATTTAATATTAATTACTAGCTGTTATTATATATGTAAAAAAAAACTCTGTATCAACGTAAAAGAATTATATATACTTATATATAGAGCTTTGATACACTTGAAAAATATATTTCTGTCTCAAAAATATTTTTTTTTTTTTATTTAAATCTTTTCACTGTCTAAATCTATCTTATCTTTTAGATTGTCTAAATCTTTTTGAATAATGAATAGCTTCAAAAACATTGTTCAACAGTAAGTTAAAAAAAAAAAAAAATCTCTCTTTTTGAAGCTGTTCTTGATATTTTGAACAAGAAAAGACAATTTTTTCAATAGTCAAAGATACAATAATATATCTTTTGCAAATAAAGAAAGGAAGTTAAAAAAGACTGAAAAATTAAGAGATTAATTTGATTACTTAGAAATTCATTCAATAAGTTCAGAAATTTTTAGAAATTCAATTAAGAAAACAACAAATAATTGCAATAATTTCCCAATCAAATATCAATTTCATAAGTAAAAAAATCCTGGGGTCAAAAGACAAAAAATCTTTTTCTGTAACACAGTTATTCACATTTGATTTTATTGCTGAATTAAATACTTTATTGAAAAAGCAGTCTTAAGATTCTTGTATGGACCTTTCTCCTTTCATAAAATAAAACAACTTTAAAAATAAAAACAATTGATTGGTGAATCAGCACACACAATAAAACAGAATCTAAATCTAACTGGATAAGAGAAAGTTTGCTGTAATCTAAAATACTGAAAAGTCAAAGTTAAAACAGTAGTCTCTATTGTATATCAAAAAATCTATTTTAATGCAAATAATAATAAGGTATTTGATTAGTCAGTTTTTCTGTAAATTAAAAAAATAAATCTATGCTAACATCAAATATGAAAATATATGTTTCAGATTAAACAATCTTTTATGTTTTCAAAATATATCTGTTCTGAGATCAGCAAAATGTATTCTGTATAATTGAGAAAAATATAATTACATTTATTTGTACAGCAACTAATTGAAACTCATTTATTTTTGATGTTTCTATAAGTTACTACTTTAGATATTATGAAAAAATTTATTCTGTAATTGGAATAGAAGCAAAGAAAGCACAGTAAAATCACTGGTAAATCCTTTCAGTAAGTCAGTAATTTGACCCTACTTTTAAAGTTTCAATAGAAAAGTAATAAAAATTTTGGCAAAAATGAAAACATTAAGATTTTCTAAAATATATTAGGATAAGTATTTAAAAGTTTTACAAATATTAGCCTTTTAAATTTTGGAAAAAAATCTATTTTAAAAGAAAAAAACATTGAGTACAATTTTCTTAAAACAATAAATGCTGAAACATGGGGAAATAATAAGTATAAAAAGATTAAGGTATGCCTATTTTAGCATAAAACTATATTGATGAGAGACTATATATACTCAAACATTTATATAGATTAAGCTGGAGTATGTAAAGGCATAGGAAGCCCATATATAGACAACATAAGATATTCCTTTCCTGAATTTTATTAATTAGTTTAGAGAAACATGAAATAAGAAGATTTAATAAAATTTTAAATAATTATAATATTTTACTAACTAAATAATATTTATTTGACATATACATAAACACAACTTTGCTGAAACTGGGAATAAAACTATACGGTTCACAAAATGAGAAATGAAGCTAGATAATAAAGTGAAATAATAAATCAATATAGTGAAGCCAGTTCAAGAGTGGAATTTATTGTATCAACATAGGTAAATAAATTTTTAAAAGTATTAAAGAATATCTTTGGATTAATGTAATGGAATAAATTGATAAACTGAAAATGATAGTCTTTACTATTTTAGGAATGTGTTTGTGAAAAGTGAAATAATATCAATAATAAATAAAATTATTAAAATCAATATTGTAAAACTATTTTTACTTATGTAATATTAAGCAATAATTTTGGTAATAAATACTAGCACAAATTTTTATAACTTTTTAGACTGTATCATAAAAATGAAGTGTGAAATAAAATCTCAGAAGAAATATGCAAGATATTATTGGAAATATATTTTATTAATTAAGAACTCAACACAGAACAAAATACATTTAAATACATACTGAAATATATTATTTTTTAAATTTTCTCAATATACAAATTAAAACAAAGAACATTAACCATTTATAGATGAATAAAATAACAATGATTATTGACAAATGCACTTCAAATAAATTTACATTTTCTTTTAGATAGCAAGATATGCACATATTATATTTATGTTTTTTCCCCCCATTAATTGAGTCTGTTTTTGAATTAAAAAAATACATTCATTAAGCAGTACAACAAATATTTAATCAAAAAATTAATTATATTCATACTTTTTTAATAAGAAACAGAAGGATACAGGAAAATTCCATAAAAACCATATACTGTTTTTTGTCCTTACTTTAAAGTTATACTTTTTACATGAGGAGAAATAATACTAACAGTTTAAATAAGGTTTCAAATCACAAGCATTCATAACCAAAAATGGGAATTAGATCCACTGACTGTTAAATGGAAAGCCATACTATTGCTCTTCAGCTACCAGCATATAGTTAAAATATATTTAATGCAATAAATTTCTAAAAAAATAAGTTAATTTGCAAACATATGGAACAAATTGTAAATTTGAATCGGAAATAAGAACAAAAGGCAAATTTTGAATGACATTCTTTGTAAAGTGATAACTGTATCAAATATATGAATGTGTCCATAACAGTCAAAACCTGACTAAGGAGGGGAAAAAGACCGAACAGTTGCCCTGGGCTCCAAAAAGGGGAATAGAAAGTTTATTTTATGTTGTTAATCAAATAAAATCATTTGTCAAATTGAATAGAAGGTTTGATGTTGTGAAGCACAGTTAAAGATGTTTTTTGCCCTAGGGTCCCAATTAGGGTAAATCGGATTCCGATCCTAGAAGAAAATTAATCTAATAAGCATTTTTTCGTAAATAGCTAGGTACAATTTCAAATTTTGAAGAAATATTCCTTTTTATACTTAAATTAATTTTAAAAAATGAAACAAACATATATCTACATTTAAAATTTATGCATATATTCTAAAGCACACTATACAGTAAGTCCATCTAGTATTCGATTATTATTCTCAATTTAGTTTTTGATTAATTTTATAAAAGTGTACTATTAATTATTTATATATATATATATATATAAGTAAATTAATCTAAAAATTTTTAGAGCACTTTAGTATATAAAAAAATCACAAATATACTCTCATTTACTTATAGAATAAAAAATACATGTATTTCATTTCAACTTAGTAACTAAAGATAAAAAAAATAACATTACAATTTCAAAGTTTGTACGTTGAATAAAAAATTTCAATTTTTTAATATAGTTTAACTTAAAAAATTAAAACTTTACGTAGTCAGGTTTCATCTTTAAAATTCATTATTTATTAATTATATCTCACAAAACATATATATCTTATGATTTCTGTTCATCTCATAAAAGTGAATACATAATGTATGTGTGAATACAAAATTCACAACAGTAACTAAATTCAATGAAAACATGAAATAGTTGTGGAAGTGCTACCACAGATAGCAGACCAAAAACTGATATATAAATGAATCTGGCCAGTGAATCTGGTTCATTTGATAACTATACTGAAGACATAGGATTCAATTTTAATTAAATAAAATTGCAGATAACTAATTTAATCATAAACAAGACACATATGTATATTACTAAAAAAATGCAAATTATTTCTCTAATAACTTTTCTTTCTCAGATTTGTTAATATTTTGTATTTAAGTTAAAAGGCAATTTTTCATTGTTTATGGAATAATTTATGCTCTAACATTAGTTTCTAATTTTGATGTCCAGTTGTGTGTGTGTTACACTATTCTAGTTTTAAAATATCATAATGTTACCATTAAGAATATAAAAAAATAGTTACGATTATACAAATAAAACTTTAAATTCTTAAGGGTTACCTAAACTTAAAAAAGAAATTTGTAAATTATTAAATTTAATCCTATAAATTAGATAAAAAAAAATTAAATATAAACCTGACTCAATACTTCTTCTGAAGAGATTACGTAATGATTTTTAAACTGTTTCAATATCTACTATAAGCATTAATAAAACAAATTAATACAGTATTTACACATCAAAATCACAATGTATTAGCATTGCATAATTTTCAAGAATATAGCTACAAAAGCACATTTTTTTTTTATTCAAGAAAATTTGAATAGTGCTGACATCTAGTATAATACTTACTATTTCCAATTATATTTTAGAAAAAGTGTAGTACTGTCATATGGTATATAAAATGAGAAAATAAATATTTTCTGTGCATAGGAAATAGATTATTGTAATCTTTTTTGTGCATTACTTTCAAGCATTCTAGCCCCAAAATACCACGAGCTTGAGAAATATGGAGTGAAAGCTCACCCCATGGTTTTCACAGGATTGAGAAAGGTTGATCATAGAAATCTTTCCATGTAATTTTTTTTTTTTTTTTTTTGATAACTAACTGCTAATCTTGCGATGTTAATTCAGCTTGACTGGCTGCAGTGACATTAATTCATAAGTACCTAAATTATTAATCTTAAATGAGAAACCCTTCAATAATATTTAGTGTATAGCTATTTAGTGCTGTTATTGTAATAAAGGAAGTTAAATTTTGATTATAACAAATATTCCATTGTTTCATTTACTTTAATATCCAAAATTATACTATTAGATGCCTTGACCTTATTCATATTTAGTAATAATAATCCAGTAAAAATATTTAAAATGTATGATAATAGAAGGAGAAGAAAAGCTTAGATGTTGGATTCATTGACTTTGTACATAAAACATTAAAAATATCATGTTGCAGTTTAGTTTGTTATGTCAGATGTGAACACTTGTTACTCGTGTCAGATAAGTTGACAGCCAGAAACAAGTTTAAAATGTATTCCAAAACACTGATAAAATTTACACCTGGTGTAAAAAAGAAATCCTTGAGCTGTAAACCAAACCTTGATTCTTAAACTACCAGCTCATCTTTAGAAATATAATGTTTAATCTATGTGACATCCAACAAATATAAATATTGGAAACTTATTGACACAGAAAAAGAAAATTTAAAGGTGATCAATTTTAAGCAGATAGATGACATTAGAGAAGTTACTCAAATTATATCTGTCAACCAAGTAATTAGTGAAAAAATATCTGAATTTATTCCTAAAACTTAAAAAATGGTTTCCTAAAATCTAAATATATGAGCATCATGACAATAAAGAGAAGCTGGTATGTGTATTTTAGAGTTTTAAAATATACTAGCCAAGTTTGATATACCATTCTTGATGTCAAGGACAAACTAAAATTACAGTTCTGTGAATCAAGTTTCTAGAAATATATTCTAAGAATATATTTTAATAGAATATTAAATAATGGGTACTTTTATAGCAGTAGTATTAACAATAATCATGTACCAACTAAATAAATTTTATAAATACATTCATGTATAATAAACATATATTTTCGATAAAAAGTTATTCTGGCACAGGTGCCGTATAATCCATGCACCAAATTCTGAGATTGGTGATTTTTTGGCGGATTTTCTTATGTATTTCGCAACCTTGTTTTTGTTATGTCATACATATAGAGACCTATAAGAATTAAGCAGAAAATTCTATTTTGGTAACCCTAGTATTCACGTCATCGCGCACGCCATCTTGGAAACATTTCCTCATCGCCAAAAAACTTCAGAATTTGGAATCGTGGATTATACAGCACCTGTGGAGTTATTCTGTAATAAGTAGTCAAATTTAATTATACTAATGCAAAAAATAATACGCAGAAATTAGCAATTATTTTTTCCTTGTGTCCTCTAATAAAAAACCAATTATTTAAAAAAAAAATTGAAAATTCAAAATGAATTTAAAGAGCTATATTACATCCTAAATCAATATTTAAAAAAAATTTTTGCAGTAGGAATATTCATTAAATACAAAAACTATCTCCAGAGTTAACCCATGAAGGACTTCAAACAACAGCACAAAATTCATGAATACTGAAATAGTAAAAAGTACAGAACAGAAAATTCACCATCACAATAAATGACAGAAAAATAATCGAATTTCAGTGACACCCTGAAATGTAGAAAAACCCAATTTATAAGCTGTCCCAATTAAAAGTATAAAAATCACTTTAAAATATCAATATCTTTTATTTTTCTTTAATCAACAATTTGAATATTATATTTAGGATTCCAAAATAAACTATTTTTCTAATATTTTTCATGTAATTAGTAAATTTTGAAAAAACTAATTTATTTGTATGAAAAATATAAAAACAGTGACATCACATTTTACTATCATATTCATCCCATTACACATCTCATTATTTGAAGTAAAATAAAAATAGAAATGCTCGAACATTGACTTGGATATTATAAGAATTTTATGCTCAGAAATTTTTAAATAATTTGAAATAAGATGTTAATAAATAATAATGGATCGCGATCCACCTGAAGAAAATCTTAGGCAAATGAGCTAAGAAATACATTTCTATTCCAAAGCATGTTCTTTTTTTATACCTAACTTGTCGTTATTTGGCGACTTCTTGCCCTTTTGGCAGACAGATTATAATGCTCATTTCTCAACAAATTAGTCATAATATATTTATATTTTATTTAGTAATGTATACTAAAATTTCACAATTTAAAATATTTACTTGTAGTTTGTCAATATGATCTTATTAACAACAATAATAAGAAAAGATGATATTCCATAGAATACTGCCGAGAATATTCGCCAATAAAAGATGCTTGATTTATCTCTATTTAAGGAATCCACATCAGAAGAAGGAATAATAATTTGGGCATGAATGCTTTTGTTAGATACATTCGAGCAGTCTTCTTTTTTGGGAAGTTCAAGCATTACACAATACGAGAATCGATTATTTGCAAGAACTCATCAATACTTCAACAAGTAGATATTTAATATCATATATTTCATTTGGAGAATCAAACGAATTAAGCCAATATTAAGATGGTTGTAATAAACAGGTAATTTAACAGTTACAACTAAATAACATGTTAGACTACGATCACAGTGATCACATCACAAAATCCGTACGTGGAATCAGTGATATGAAACAGTGAAGTACAAGAAAAAAGTAAAATTCGAGGGAAATGATGATAATACCTTCTATTTCATTCCAAATACCGACTCACATAACGATAAAAATCAATCAGAAAAACGCTTAAAGTATAAATCACTCATGAGAAGGACGAAATGCTGGACTGAGAAGGTTAAAATGAATCAGTTCCTTTCAAATGATATTCAATTCTCGAATGTAGAACACAACAGATCAAAGTGCAAAATCTATTTAAATTTTTAACTAATTAAATAAATTTAATAAACGATTTTTTATTTCATATTATATAATTTTTAGATAAATATCATCATGCTATAAATTTTAATTTGTAGCGTTCAGAAATTTTTAATTATGTTCACTTTGTAATATCGTTGCTTATACTTAAATTTTATTTTATTAAATTCTTAATTCCTTTTATTTCACTCTAAAAATATGATACCCCCTTTTATATGTTTAATCAAACTTTCCAATCTTGCAGTTGAAAATCAGGATTTTAAATTTTGTAGCTAAAGTCAAATTTTTTGCTTATGATATTTAATGCTAATATAAAATTTTTTGCAACAAAAACTATGCATCACTTTATTTCTCTATTTGAGACATTTTTAATCGTATTTATTGATAACTGATTAAAAAATTCAAGTTTTTGGATTACTTTTATAATTTTAAAATTTTAGAGGATTTAGAGGAAGAATTTTTTTAAAAAAAAATGCACAAAAAAACTATCTTTAGAACACATGATCAAAATTTGAAGAATGATATAGAAGGAAACAGGAATGCTTAATATTATTCGATCATGAAGGGTAAATTTTATTCAATGAATGAAATTATATTTAAATATACGTATAATAAGAAAATGATGAAAAATATATTTTAAAAAAAAGCGTCCGATGGATTTTTGGAGGATATGACCAGTATCACATAAAATAAATATTACGACAAAAATAGGGGAAAATATTAATATTAATAAAAAACACCAGTCAAAAGCAGATATTGATAGCGTTTGTATTATCACAAAGAAGTTTTGAAGAATTACTAAAAGGCAATTAATTATTTTCCACTTTTTCAGTTGAAATACTACATTTTCTTAAAGTATATTAATAAAGCTAAAAATCATCATTCAAAATTGACAATATTGACATCATACGTTCTATTATAAAGAAGTTTTCAAGAATTAATGAAAAACAAAGAATCACACAATTATCTACTACTTATTCAACTGAAAAATGGTTGTCTTTTTTATGCAAACTATGGTTGGAAAATTTAAGAAATTTAAGTTAAGTTTAAGTTAAGAGGTTAGGAAATTTAAGTAAAATATTTTTATATGGTTTAATACTGAAATATCAACAAGCATCTGCTGATGCAAATTCAGTGGACAATATCGGATGAAATTTGCTGAATTTATAGCCTTTAAAACATTCAATTCAGCCAGATATTCAGCGCTAATGAAATCCTGTTATTTGGGAAAAATATGTCAGCTGTTCAACAAAAGCTTAAAATACCGTATGTAGGCATAAAGGACAAAAATTTTGTATAAAAAATATTTTTCTACATCATTACTTCAGCTGATAACATAATGAAACTAATAATAATTAACAAATCTAGAATACTAAGCTAATTTAAAGGAATAAACTTCAATAATCTTAAAAAGTCAATAAACTAAACTACTTCAGTGAATTTTTGCATAACATATGTTATAGATATCTTTGTTCCAGACATCAACAAATATTTAAGAAATGAAATGTGATTATTTGAAGCACTAGTTTTAATTGATGATGCAATAGGCCATCTTTAAGACGATAGTATGCTAATTATATTTTTAAGCAAGGATATACAACAAGATTAAATTAAAAAGGAAAAATAATGAATCTCATCCAGTGTTATGGGTGCTTGAAAAAAAGATTTAAAATATTTGATTGTTTCAAATATGCCTGAGTGTCTTATACTAGATAAAGCAATCATCGCTTATTGCCTGATCGAAAATATTTTGTATTCAGTAATTAGGTAGAACATGTGAAGGAAATAGAATGCTTAGAGGAATTTATTAAAGCCTAAATTGCATACTAATGACTGACTAAAAACTAGTTGTGGGTTATTTAATTGATATGGTATATTTAATAAATGATCATAGTAGAAAGGAATTTGAATCATATATGTTCACATCAAAAAACCATTCGTAAAAGACTTGAATTAGTATATCAAGAAATATATATATATATATATATATATATATATATATATATATATATATATATATATATATATATATATATATATATATATATATACTATTATTATTATTTTTCAAATTAGAGCTCAGTTTAAAAGAATATTTTTTTAGCATTTTATATATGTTTATTATAATTAAAAAAATAATTACGAAAAAAATTAATAAATATAAGAAGCAAGGAAACAATAAGGATCGGTTTTTATAATTAGAATTTACAATATCGTTATTTAAACATTGGTTTATATTCCTCATTTGTGGATATTTACAGAAATTGTTACTGGATGGATTCATCTATGTTTGATACCTGAGTTGGTCTAAAAAGTTTATAGAATAAAAATCTTAAATATCTTACATATTTCATATAATATACATGGCTAAACATTTATTTTATTTGATCAATTATTAAAGTACATCAAGAAAAGCATTCAAGAATGAAAGTTTATAAATTAAAAAATTTTTTACCCTATAAAATTAGTAATAACTTTTTATCGTAACTAGTTCTTGTACAAAAAGTGCCATAATTAAACAAATCATAGATGATTTTTATATTCTCTAGAAGGCCTTCTACAAAGCATAAAAATACTTCAAACTTACTTCAAAACACTAATGAAATAAAAGTAATTCAATTAGTATTACTACATCTATTAATGAAGGTAGCATGAAGTGAAAAAAATTTAAGGAAATTAAATAGGGAATTTTATTTAATTACGCGTATATAATTAAATAATCTAAAAATTTGAAAATGAAAAATTGAAAATTAATGCGAAACTTATATGTTAATGATATTCATACAAACCATGTTTTCACAATTACCACTTGATTTATCGTTTTTATATATCATAGAAAAAGGAATGATGTGTTAACAAAACTGGTTGAAAGACAGATACTTGAAACCAATTACTTTTACTCACTTTTTCCTGAAGCTTAAAAAATGATTTTTATTCAAAAAGTATGTATCTTTTTAATATATCTTTTTAATACATTATAATATATTTCTAAATACAATTAATCTTGTCTTTTTTTTCTGTACAATATATGCCGGTGTTTGAAAAATTTTAAATCAAAATTCTATTTATGTTTCAAATTTGTAGTTTTTATACATGTATTGATTTTAGAGACTATCGTTGTTAAAATAAAAATTAGTTTTCACAAACTTATAAGAAACTTTATTTTTAAATTATTGATAATTGTTTAATTTACAAAAAATATTTATTTTCTAGATATTATATAGCAGACAAATACTTCAAACAATGCATAAAAAGATTCTATGAAATTTTGAAGAAATATTTTAATAATTATTTTATTAAAGTCTTTTTGTTAAATGAAGTTCTATTGATTAAATAATCATTTTTTAGAAAGTTTTATAAATTTTAAAATATTGAAGAATGCTTTAATACATTATTTAATTAAGAGATAATGTATAACGCTCAGTAATAGTGCTATGAATACTTATCTGAAGAACTGTCATTACTGTCCCCAGATTGCATCAATTGCTCATCGATTTTAACTTATTCGAGACTGAAGTTTAGGATCAGCAGAAAAAACCAGCTGAATTCTCATTCGCTCACGTTGAAAGCTGATTTCGTCTAGCTAACTATCAATCTGAACAGTTATGTGTCGTTCATTAAATTATTAGTTAAACTAATGTTGTCTAGTTAGGGATTTATCCGTTTGAATTAATTTTAATAGTTGGCAACTGGTTACTTCTTGTAAAACATGATGCCACTGCTGCTCTACTTGATAAAAGTCATAGAAATTGCCAATTTTTCCAAACTATTGTAGAACTCAGACATTTTATAGCATCGTTAAATTTTTATTCGTGATTTATCCTTAAAACAGCAATGATACAAGTCCCATTCCATGAAGAAAAATGATAAATGTCCAGTGATTTAGTCTGATTCAACTTCTATAGAGGTTAAATCAGATTGGAAATTGTTTCGAGAAATGTGGCACAGGAAATTGTTTCGAGAAATGTGAAACCGATCTTGCCACTTCTGCAAATTCAACCTTTCATGCCTCCAGTCAAAAAAGTAGTTGACGCTTCTGACTTTGGCGTAGGAGCTGTTATGCATATTGAAACTATAGCCAGCGACCACTAGCATTTTTCTTTCGTAAATTAAATCCTGCTGAAACAAAGTATAGTACTCATGACAGAGAATTATTAGCAATATGTTTGGCTGCAAAATATTTAAGATATAATCTTGAAGGACAAATTTTTCGTTTTTCCTAAGCACAATCCTTTAACTGAAGCCTTCAAAAAATTTTTAATCCATTTCTTCAGATAATTCAGACAACTCGACTTACTTTCTCAGTTCAGTACGGATATCAGATATATTCCTTGAGCTAACAATTTGGTGCCTTGCACCTTATCATGAATAGACAGCATAGTTTGCTATTGATTTTTCAGTAATTTCTCAAACTCAAAATACAAATAGCGAACTGAAGTGACTGATGTAAGATTCCCATTCCTCTTTAAAGCTGCAACCGTTGAAACTTACATCAATAACTGAAGTTATTTGATACAAGTGGTAACAAAGTGCACTCCTATATTATTGTGAACTTTCGTCGTAATATTTTTGACATCCTACCTAGATTGCCACATCTTGGAACTCGAGTCACCAAAAATTAATACACCACCATTACGTATAATTCTCCATTGATAAAGATGTGATTAAATGAACTCATACGTGTCTTCACTACCAAGAAATTAAAATTTCAAGACATACGCACACCCCACTTCAGCAATTCGTTTCACAACCTCATCCAAATAGATCAAGTTGACCATTTCCACCTTCAGAACTTGTCTCATATCTCCTCACGTTTATTCATTGTCTCACACGGTGGCATTAAGCCATCCAAATCAAAAACACTTCTCCAGAAACTGTGAATCATTCTCTTTTAGATAAAGAGATTGCTCGTTTTGGATTTCCATCGGTCATCACCACTGATAATGGACTACAGTTGTTTTCGTCCTAGTTTCCTTCTTGGGAATAAAATAAATCATAACGTCACCGTTCCATTCTGAAAGCAATGGTCTAGTTGAACATTTTCCTTTTTCAATGAAACATGTACTGAAGTGTTACCAGAACCATAAATGTGTTCATCCTCTTTGGACTATGGTAGGCATTCAAAGCTGATTTTCAGTGCACCAGTTCTGATTTGGTGTATGACACTATCTTACAGTTTCCTGAAGAATTTTTAAAATTTCCAAAATTGAGATAATTGAATTTCTAAATCACTTTCGGGGTGTTATATTATCCCTTCCCCTCACCAGCATCTGTCCATGTTGAGCCTTCAGTGTTCGTCCATCTAGCACTTGAGATATGCTTCCATGTCTTTGCAAAACACGATGGTTAAATAAAGCTTTAGAAAATCCCTGGAATGGAACTCTTAAAGTGTTGGAACGTTGTCTTTATTAGGAGATATATACTTTTGACTGCCCATTTTGTATTCATCTTGCAATCTCGCCAAATCTCTGTCTTTTCTCGCCAACTGATTGCCAAGCACAAGCGATTACAATATCAATATGGTTTATCTACGGAGGATATACTTTTGGCGGATGACGTTAAAAACTAGGCGGAGTTTTTGACGTTATTGCAATCAGACGTCATCTCATTGTGATGTTTCCTGCTTTACGATCCTTAACTTTTTATTAGACTAGTTTTTAATTGAGTTAATAAGTAAAACGAACTAGTAGTAAGTATAGATGGATTTCCTACACTCTATAGCACAAAATTTCATTGTGTTTAAATTCCAAAAATTTATTTAAATAATGAAACATTATATAAAAAACGTGAAATATTATAGTATGCTTTGCATATTATTTATTATATAATACATATTACATAATAAATATTATATATAACATACAATAATATAATTTGGTATTCATGATATATAGAGAAAACCAGAAATATAATAAGAAATGAAAGTATATATTAATCAGTCATATATTAATCAGTATATATTAATCAGTCATACAAAGTTATTGGACTGGACCAGCTCAAATCTGCTTTTCTTATGGAGTCGAATGACGTAACTCCTTCAAATATTCCAGCATCCATAAATGATACCACCACAAAGGCATGACCTCTGACGTCACCAGACAACGTTCCTACACCAATAACATCATATTCAGGTTGACATGTCAGATTCAACACTTTTTTTTTCCTAAGTCAGGAATTGGCCGGATCGGCCATTTTCCTTCTAGCAGCCAAATACAAAGTAGCCTTCATATGATAGTTGTCTAGCATAAAGGAATTAACGTTGTCCAGAGATGGACAAACGGTCGAATGCCTAAAATTCATTGCCTCTCCTGTGAAACACAGGGGCCAGTCAGGGGAGTTAAAAATGCCAATACGACAAAAATGATCTCGAAGGTAGTCATGTCCACTCTGAATTCTAAAATTTGCACTAAAATTTGTCGTAGAGGTCCATAGGAATAGGAGTTTTTATCAGTTTAGACAACACTTTTTCTGTAGCCTCTGCTTTCTGGCATTTCTTCACAAAGGCATTTGCTGTTTTGGTAATTTCGTATGAAATTTGATTGTATGAGCGAGACAAAGAGGGGTATGGGAGCAAGCATCCCTCTTTTGCCAGTCGCTCCACTCCTTCATTGCTAGGTATATTGCAATGGCTGAAAATCCACAGAAAGAAAATAATCCATTCATCATTAATAAGTTTGTCTAATTGTATTTTTGTTTGTTCTTCACGTTTTGATTCACAAGTCTGAAAGGAGCAGAGTAAGAGGATGGCTGCCTGCGAGTCTACAAGGAAGACTGCATGATCGAGAGAAGTATTACAGGTCAAAAGTTGGAAAGTAGCCTGTTTAATCGCTTCGATCTCAGCCTCGAAATTTGTGGCATTCATACCAACAGGGCATGAGCCCGCAAATAAATTTTCACAGTACCAGCCTGCACCAGAGGTACAGTCCTCCTGGGAGGAACCATCGGGAGATTCAGATTCAACACACGGTACCTCTATTTTCTGGTACCTCTGATATTGGAGGAAAGTCTCCTTACTGGACACAAGTCGCAATACCTGCTCGCTGATTCGGACTTTTCACAGCCTGTAGTTTAGGACCAGTAGAAAAGAACTAGTTGAATTCTCGCTCGTGTGCACGTTGCAAGCTGATCTCATCTTGTTAAGGCTGGGCGCAAATTTGAAAGAATTTGCCGGAGAACTGACGCCGGCAGAGCTCCGGAGAACAAGTGACGTCTGAAAACGTCACAAGATGGGCGTTTTAAGTTTTTCGGCTAGTTAGAAATATCTGATAGCGCATCTGCGGCACAGTGAATTTCATTTGTGTTTTTACCTCGTTTTTGTGAGTTGGCTTTTTGTGAGTCTGGCTTCAAATAAATTTATAACATTTTCATTCGATGAAGAGGAATTTTTTATAGATCACTACAGGGGTAAGTATATTTAATAAATTTTAAATAATCTATAGTATTTTTTTAAATTAATTAGTTTTATAAATCATGCAAAGATGTCTATGGGACCCAAAATATAATAGTTATTTTGATAAGCATAAAAAAGCACCATCATGAAAGATATTCAACATTTGTTTTATGAAACATTTGAAAAATCTGTAAAAGGTAATTATATTGATTATTAAAAATTGAATTTTTATGCAAATGAAATAAATTAAAATTGCTCTCATTTTCTTATACTTAATATGGCTTTATATTGATTTAGATATAATGTTAAGCAAAATTAATTCCAAAATTGAATATATTTTATCTAATGTAATTATAAAATTTAATTTATTCTTTTATTTAAATTAAATAGGACTTGATTTTTATATAATCAAGAAATGTTTATATTTTTGTCACAAATTTATAGTGTTGATGTTGTTTAAATGTTATGATTTTTTATAATGAGTTTGAATTCTATTTAATTAAAGAAACATTATATTGTAAAATATTCTATTAAAAAATTATATTACTAAATAATATATTTTACATATAAAATAAAATATGAATGTCAATATTTCCTGGAAGTTTTTAATTTGCTTCATAGAAATCTGTATGAAACCTGTTTAATTGCTTATAATTGATAAATCATTCTCTTCTGTAAAACATGAATATTTTAAATTTAATTTATGGGATACACAAAAATGAGTTAATAAATAAAAACTGTATAATTATTTAATTATTAGTGTATGCAAAACAAATTTTAAATAATTGATTTTTTAAAAATTCTGAAATGCATTACAATTTTCAGTTATTCTAAGAAAAAAATTTTACTACTACTTATGGAATTACGCTGAAGTATTATTTAAAATATATTACATTAAAAATAAAGTTATAATTCAATGAGTTTGAACAAATTTGATACATGAGTTTTTAATAAAATATAAGCTAATTTAGTTAGATAATTATAAATTAATTAAGTTAAAAATTATTAAAAAGTTATCAAAGCAGAGAAAACTACATGCAATTACGTATTTTAAAATTTTATACGAATCAATTTAAAAATATATACATAAATAAGCAGTTATAATTTCACAAAACTCGTATTCTGCTTCAAAAAATTTTATTTAATCTTTCAATACAAATGTAATTACAGAAAAATGTCAAATAGAAAAATAATGTCACAAATTCAATAGTAAATAACGTCACAGTCACATGAAATGACGTCATTACTCCGTCTCCATGAGTTCACAAGGAGTTCTCCCAGCACCGAATTCTCGGAATTTCACCGGAGAATTCTGCTGTAGTTTGCGCCGGACATAACTGTCTCTATTTGTATAATTATGAGTCGTTCATTAAATTATTAGTTAAACTTATGTTGCCTAATTAGTGATCTAAATATATATCGCTAAACTGAGTATTAGGTCTCATCTTGCGGAGCGCGAAATCTCGCCAAATGTACTATGTCGCGAGGTGCGAAAAGTCGCTAAATCTAGTTCTTGCTTACATCGCCAAATTTATTCGCCAAAAATTCACCAAAAGTGATTGGTCACCAAATGTGTTTCTCCGTGAATGTATCTTTGGACTTTCATGGTGTCCCCCCATAATGTCTCGGAGGATGCCATCCGTCAATCGCATTTTGAGATGCAGGCTATGAATTATTGAGATATATTTCGTTTGAGTGATAAAGCTCATCAATTGTCAGGTCGTCAAAGGTCATCCATCAGTTGTCAACTACAAACGGGGTAAAAGCTTGTTCATTCACAGGAATTTTTCGAGTAAATGTGAAAATTTCGCCATTTCCATTTAGCAAGGCATTGTATTAGTTACTCGTCGCGTTATTACTTACTTGCTGTTTCTATTATTCAAAATCAATCGAGCTTTGAGATGCAGGCAATGAATTAGCGATATATATTTCGTTTGAATGATAAAGGTGAGAAAGAAGTTATTATGTGGTGTATGAATGTTGGTTTAAATTTTAAAAATTATTTATGTTTTAATTTTGTCGGAAATGAAACTTGCTGAGAGAATGGATAGAAAATGAAGGTAAGATTTAATTCCAATTATTTTCTGCGTTATATTTTTTAATTTATTTCAGATCTGTTTGCTTAATTTGTAAAATTTTTAATTTTAAGGAATTGATTGAAACTACACTACAATTTTTCAGTGTAATATTGATTTGTATCATTCTATTTAAAATCACTGGATTTAGCAAAAATGTTTTACCAAATATATAAATATTAATTTAGAATTAAATTTATAGCGTAAAAAGTATTTTTAGTGAAATCATAAAATTTACTTTTATGTAATATTGATTTGTATCACTCTATTTAAAAGACGATTGCTATTCTAATTTAATGTTAAGCTTAGTAATTTTAATTGAACGCTTATAATGACTGTTATTTATGTTTTCTTATTTTAGTAAATTTAAATCAGGGAATACTCCCGCCGTTTTTACGTCAATTCCACTGCGATTGGTACCCTTTTTGGGTTGGCAATCAATTTCCAAAACACCTGCCTCAGGCTATTTTTCTATTTGTGTATATAATAACCATTTTGATTAATTTTAATATTCTGTTACTATAGTCACCGAATACTAGATACTTACATCAACAAACGTATCTTGTCTTTTAAGGCTCTTCCAGACCTACATGAGAATTTCTGTTGCCTTGTCGCCCCATCTGGTGTTAGTTCTCAAAGCTTGTAGAGGGAAGTATCCCAAACATTATTATTGGTTGAAATTGCTTATCAATCAATCCTTTGAAGTTAGCGAGTTTGCCAGAATTGGCGCATTATATCGTGAAAAATTAAAGTACTAACGCCATAAAAACAGCCAAAAAGAGAGTTTTAAATTTGCTCCTAACAGATGTTTACCTCAAATTACCCTCAGGGTTCTTAGAATAGGGGTGAGGGAAAGTGGGTCAGTACAAATGCTCAATGAACTGACACCGGAATTACCTGTTGCTGTCTTATGGAAAATTAGCTGCCAGTGATTCTAAAGAAAATATTATTTATTTATATTTTAAAGTTTGGTTTTTATTATTCGCACTAAAAAATATGAAGACAAATTGCAAATGTTGAGTTATTTTACAGTTACTAATTAAATGGTCAAAAATGATTATCAGAATTCAAATCAAACCTAAAATACTACATGAATGATTAAAAATATTTTTTTTAAGTGCCTTGGTTCAATTTGATTTTATGAGACTTGATCCATTGACTTAAGATACTTTTGAATATGAATGCAACAAATAATTGAAAACTATTATTTTCAAAACTAACTCAATATAAAAATATTTAATTTTATATATATATATATATATAATTCTAATTATATAAAAATATAAAAATAGATGAAATGATTATCATATAAATACAGTTACAATATATATTTTTATGAAAATAACGTTACGATTATCTATCTATATATATATATATATGTATGCATATATGTATGATCGTATCGTAATTTTCATAAAAATATTATAACTGTAATTATTTATATAATAATCATTACCACTATTTTATATAATTAGAATTACTTACAGCTTGAAAGAGAGGTTCATATCTTATCTTTCATCTTACAAGTCTCTAACTTTATTCCTCTATATAAATAAAATTAACTAAGTTATAATTAGAAGTACACGTTTTTTCAAAAGTTGATATTCTGGTGTAAAATGTGTTGTTAAATATACTTTAATTCTGAAGATTTTAAAACTTTTCAGTTATTGTATTAGATATTTTGCCCTGGCTTGATAAAAACAAAATTAGATTAGGACTAAATATGCCATGTAAAAACACACAGGTAAATTAGATTAAAATAAGTTTAGAGTAAAATTGTGAGAAATATAAATTAGGTTTATATTTTTCAACAAATAATCAAATACAAATGCAACTCATAGCATACGAGAAAAATATAATTTCATAATAATACGAGTAAAATATAATACAATTTCATTAGCATATGGGAAATTTAGTTAATACCTTGAAATATATACGAGATAAAATAGTAATTAAAATAAATCTGTTAATAAAGTAAAGAAATGCTTGAGCAATTCTTATTTCATGAAGAAAAAACAGAAACTATATCTATATATATATATATATTTAGTTCTAGTTTCTGTTTCTGTACACACACAAAAACACTCTATTTATAAACAGAAACATACAAATTCGTATACTTAAAACTTTTATTTTTTTTTTTAATTTTTCAGCATTTTTTTTTTTTTTTTTTTTTTTTTTTGAGATCGGAAAGGAAATCGATTTCCTTCTAGTGGAAAGATGAAGTTTTCTTTTCGTACTGTAATAACTTTTGTTCATGTTTAAAACAGACTAATTTTACAGAGTTTAATTAATGAGAAAAAGATCCAAATACATTTAAAATGGTAAAAGTGTTGAAATGAATTTACGAAAAATTTGAATTTTCCGAAAACAACATTCAACATCAATTGAGAAATGCGTCAAGGTGAATAATATGTTCAACAGAATCTCTCGGTTGAATAGTTTGCAATGGCTGTATTAGAAAGCTGTTTGGAGACGGTATTGTACTGCTTATCCCATCTTAGTGACAACAAGGTTATTTATGCTTTAACTATTGTTGTAGCCATACAGAGGAAGAAAGTCGTTCAATCACACTATTTCTAGACTAGTCACTTTGACCATATCTAATTGATTCTCAATTTCCTTCCTGATATTCTCTCTCAAGCATTTCTTCTCGAACATCAATACTGTAACTTCAGTTACATATTTTATATCGCCTTAAGTGCTGCAGGATATTTATTCATTCTTTTGATATTTTATTACTTTTATTCCTTTTTTGTCATAAATAATGTCATTTGCGTTGCGCAGGACAATATTCTTCCCAAATAAATTTCGTGAGCATAAAATGATTCCCCTAAGATCTATTGATGTCATCTGTATTGTAGTGTGTTGCAATATATTGTTATTGTTTGTTTGGTTATTGAAATGCTTATTTTTCAAATTTAAAATGTTTAATTTCTTATCAGACGTAATATTTTAGTATGCTGGTATCGTATGCTTATTAATCATACCTTATAGTGTATTTTTTTTTCATGAAATAAGTTGAAAATAAAATTAAATGTCCAAATGTTTGTAGCGGTAAAAACTCAATAAATTGGAAAATGATTAAAAATCAAATTAAATTATTTGTCTCACTATTATTCTAATAAACTTATCGTTCTTATTATTAAATATTTTATTTTATAAGAAATATATATATATATATTTATATATGTGTGTGTGTGAGTGTGTGTGTGTGTGTGTATTGTAAAATGCATTTTTTTATATTTTAAATTATTAGTTCTTTAAATTTTTAATACATAGGTAGTCTTATTTCAAAATCGTAGTATATAATATAATTGGACAAGGTAACACAAAACAGTTTATAATATTTCATTTTTAAAATTTACTTAAATGAAAATAATCAAAGTTGATTTAAAAGTTGGCTTAAATTATGATGTTGAAATTATGTTGATTTAAATTATGGCTACTTTTCCAACGCTAACAAACAGAAATCTAACATGCATTATTTACAGATGCCTTTTCTATTTCATGAGTAAGAAAAGCTAATTCGTCTAGCTCGATTTGGAAGTGTTTCCAACCACATTGTAAAACAGCGGGAATCATATGGCGAGAAGTTTTTCTCAGAAATTCCTCCTTATTTAGGTGACCGTAGTGAAGTGGAAAAATCAGCCAAGTTTAGCGTTAAAAATTTTCCAGTTTCATAGGTGGCGTTGTGTACAGAGGTGGGTTTTCAGAAATAAAAATGAGTTTGATTTCTTCTTTTGTAGAAATGATTAAAAAATACATTTCTCATAGAAAAAAAAAATTAATGAAATATATTTATGTAAATGCTAATATGTAAATTCAATTCTCTGTTTGATTACTTAAGCACTGTTATCATTATAAAAGTAATGTTCAATTCTATCTGATAATTTGAAGGTTTTTGTTACATATATTAAACATTTTGTTATTTTAATTATTTAATCAAACACAAAGGTTACCATATTTATAAAGCCAATATTTCTCAGAAATTGAATTGCTAATTAGATATTTAAAACATTTACTGAATTAAAAGTATAAATATTTCTAAATGTAATTATGAAGTCTTAATATCTTAAATTAGTGAAGGAAATTTTTGATATTTTTCTGATTAATTTACGTTGCTTTTTACTAATGAGATTTACATTTAATCAGTTTTATGTATTAATCAGATTGATAAGCATTAAATTAAATATTCATGAAAATTGTCTTCTGGATTTTTACAATTATTTTGTGTGAAGTTATTGACCTGAAAATGTTAATTATTTTAAATGTACTTTATTTTCAGATGCTGTGTGCGGCGAACTCCACAGTATTCAAAGACAAATGATGGTGAAATGAAAACTGCGATAATGAACTGGTTACGTCATGCAAAAACAAAATTTATCAATGAAAAAATCAGTTAATTAATATTTCTGTATAATATAAATAATTAGAATAAATTTTGCGCATTTAAAATAAATTCTTTAGTTTGTATATTTTCCTGGAATTAATTAATATTTACAATCTCTTGCTGGAATGTTTTCTTAAACAAATTTTAACGTTTACGAAGAAAAATAATTCAGCTTTTAAACAATGAAATAAATAATTTTCAGAATTTTTTGTCATAATAATTTGGAATATTCAATTAAGTTTAAAATTTTAGTTATATAAAAGTTTATCTCTTTTATCGTGTACAAAAAAAGACATTGTTGAAATTATATCTAATTAGTTAAAATATTAGGCTGAAAAATAAATAATTCTTATAAATCTCTCTTACTACTAAATGAATTAAAAAATAAAATATGAACAATAACTTGCCTGATATTAAAATAAAAAAAGTTTACACTCTTCAAATAAAAATATCCTTGACTATTTTATTGTTACCCTCTATTTATAATAATAATGCAAATATTTATGCATTTGCTGGAAACTCATTAAAAGAAATTTCAACTCTTCGAAAGAAAAAAAATCGTTTTAAACAATAAGAATCTAAATTTTCAAAAGGTTAACTATAAAATAATGAGCATAAAAATAATGTTAATTTATCAATTGTGAGAATTTTATTACATTAACTAAACTTGAAAAGTAAATCATTAAAAACCTAGGATATTTTACTAAAAATTAAGCAAAATGTGATGCAAAAGCAATTTTATCAGTAATAAGTTATTTAAAAACAATTTTCTCATTGTCTAGTGGACAAAAATATGAGCCACTAAGATAGATGAGGGATAATTTCAATGTATTTGCTCATCAAGAATAAATCCATAAAACTACCTAGTATACAGCAGAGCGTATGAATACATCCGAATTTCGTCCATGAACCATCCCATGGCAACGTCTCGTAGACGTATAGTGTACTGTAAAATGGGTGGATATTTGATGTAGCATGGATTTAAATTTGACTAAAAAGAGATGTCTACTTTATTAGAGTACATCCCGTTGATGATGTCATATCGTCGTCTACTGGACAAAATTGTGTTGTATGGGAAGCCTGCACACAATTATGTTTTTATTAGTAGTTCCCCATTTTTGTGATTTTATATTTTCACTTTTTTCCTTCGACAAACGGAAAGAATGTGAAATTTAATAGAAATCTATTTGTCCTTCTTGAGGAAACCGTATTTGCCATCTACATTAATACATAAAATTTAAAATTAAAATAAATTACTTTAATAATTCGAATTAACCTATTTAATCTGTGAAAGCGGACACACATTGTTGTCATAGATGAATCAATTTTCAAGCAATTTAACATCAATTTTGTTTAATGCGTTATAGGACAAAAGGAAGTTATAAATTGAACCTATTTCTGCAGTCAAGCCTGGTCCTATCTTGGCAGCCCAAATTGATCCAATGTAGATTGCCGAGCTTGGGCCCTTGGCTACCTACATTAGTCCTATATAAGGAAATGTAGTATCTTTGAATGTTGTTGTCTTGAACTGTTCTGGATCTCTTTCTCTCTCTCTCTCTCTCTCTATATATATATATATATAATGTTTACAAGAAAATAATTTATTTTGTAGCTTCCAGCATTATTATCATTCGAGTTTTATAAAATTCGTAGCCAGAAATGCTTATTAAACTTTATTATGAATATCGTAAACTTTTATATCGGTCATGAAAAATTTTTAATGACTCTAATTGGAATCTTCTAAAAGCTGCACACACACTTATATAGAATCTAAAATATTTTAAAATTAAAATATAAAATTATTCTCAAGTAACTAGTCGAAAAAATGGAAATTTTTTTATTTACTTAAATGATTACTTATTACTTTTTAAAGCAAATTATTATAAAGACAAGAGATTTTAGTAAAAACAAAAAGTTATCAGTAAAAATTTTCAAGCTTTTCGGAAGAACGATTACTAGTTCGAGGTTAAAGAAATATTCGTGGTCGTGGAAAGATATAATGTCGGATCGTGAAAGTGGGGATGAACAGCATCCTGCCCAAAGTATGTTTATAGTTTAAATTTTATCATTTTAGGTATTAAAATTCAATTGTTTCTGGTCATGTTAATCAAAAGCTTTATTTCCGATTGTAACAGTTTTGTTATTTCTCTCGTTTTGTATCTTTTGGCGGTTCAGTTTTAAGCAAACATGGCGAGGAAGGCAATATTAATCTACACAAATAAAGTTTTTATATCTATAAAATTTACTTTTTCATTTATAATTTTGTTAACGAAATAAGTATATTATAGTCCAATAGGTACATATTTGATTAAGCTTGCTTTTGATTTTCACCCATAAAATATGCTTCTATAAAATTTTTCTGAATGCTTGTAACGTATTTCCTTCGATATTTTAGTTGTGATTGTTATGTTTCAGTAGTATCTTATCGCAGAATGTAATCTATTATTGAATGCCTATAATGTAAATCATATAAAAATCTATCGAGTTAGTTTTATATTCTTTATTTTATCGATATGTGTGAAATAATAATCTGGAATCGTAAATGTAGTGTTAGATTGATAGGCAAATAAGATCTATTCAGTATCAATTTTTTAGCAGCCTTCATATTGGGTTCTATTAAGCTTTTTGAATATGCTTTTAATATTTGTATTTTTGTATCTTGATTGTTCAAAAATTAATATGAAGTCTTATATGGCTTAAAAAATGTAAATTGAATACTTTTGCCATGGATAATTCAGGGTTATGAGAAAAATGTTCTGTGCATTTGAAAATAAATTTTTTTTTATTAAAGCTTCTCATTGATTATTAATATGCAATTTTGGATAAAATTTGTGTACTATTATTTTTCAGGAAAAATGGGTTAAATATTCTATACTTATGCATTTTTACTCTGGTTTTTAAAAATGCTGTATTTATATTATTTTTGCGATGTTACAGAATAGTTATAATAATAAAAAATAAATTTGTTTATAACTGTCTAATATTAAATGAACTTTAAAAACAAAGTGTTAAAACATTAATTATGCCATATGCTAGTATTTATATATAACAAGACTTGAGAAAATAGCAAGAAAAACTAACACTCTCATTGAACTTTGCTGTTTCGTTGATAGTATCATCATTGTTTCTTAGAAACATAATTTAATTGATTAGAAAAGAATTACAAAATTTTCTATAGTAAGAAAATATTTTAGGTATAACTTTCCACGAAAACAGTTTCTTTCAAATAGAATTTTAAAAGTTGCTTGAAATAAAATATTGATCTCAAAAGTAATTAAAGTATTTGCAAAATTAAATCATTGGTATGTTTTTTCTAATGTATTTTATTTCATATATATATGGTTTAAAAATCTACCATAACTATTGGTGTATTTCATCCAATACTGTTTCTTTCCTAAAGGATATATATAACTATTATATAATATGTTCTTTTTCTGATGAAATGTTGCAGAATATTGGGGTAATTTGTCCATAATCTCATTTTTAAAAAATTTAATTCTTAAAAATGTTTGTGTTGGGTTGGAACATTTGAAATACATAATTTCACATTTCAGCAATAATATATTTTAATAACATATACTTATATCCTACATGTTTATTCAAATATATATTCAATAGTAACAAGAAATTTAGCATTGCTTTCTTTTTCATATGCATAATTTGAAATTTGTCATATTTGTAAAGCATCCATTTACAATCCTAATGTTTCAAAAGATTTTATTTTTAATTGATATTTTGCCTATACTGAATGATTTGTATTTACTAAATTGTGTATTTGAAAAATTTGAGTTTTTTTAAAAAAACGGTTACATCCTACTACTTTTTAAATGAGATTGATAAACCTGAAAAAGGAAGAATTGTATTTACCTACAACAATAATAATCTGAAGAACATTCTTAACCTGATTTTTTTTTTTTAGCTTTTATCTAATTTAAAAACTATATTATACATTGTTTAAAAAATAGTTTCTTTTGTTAGTGTTTAAATGAAAGAAATATATCACTCTAAAATTGTACATTAAATAAATTTTTCTTTTGTATTAAATATTTTGTATTTAGTTTTGAATCTTATGAATTTAACCAGATTTTTATGCTGTTGCCAAGCAGTGGGCTAAAATAAATTTCTTTCCAAATAAATGTTGAAAATTATATGCCTTTTAAAATATAGTCTTCCAAAAACTATAGTAAAAAAGTGCAATGAAAAATTGTTTTTACTGAAATTCTGTAGAATTCAAATGAAGGTATAAAAGTGTGAGGAATTGAGAATATTCAGGTTATATTTTATTTATTATTTTTTGTAATTTTCTCTAGTTAAATAATGTTAGCAATGAAGTTAATCTTATGGTATGATCAACATGTTTTATTCTAATAATAAAGTTATAAATAGTAAAATAATAATAGTGAAACTTTAATTTACTTAATTTAAAAATTCAAATTTCCCTACTTGAAGAAAAACCTCTAAAAATCTTTGGATAATCTGATTTTTTTTATTTTTTCAAAATATTTTAGATAAACTTTAATTTTATGGAATTGTATAGGTTATTTCTTAATGAAAATTGCGGTTTCAATGCTTTGTATAGTAAACATTACATAAAACTTAAAATCATAAAATCTCCTCTACTAACATTTTTATCTTGAAGAGAGATTACTACCAACTTTTAGAACCTCAACTGTTAGTCTCTCTGTCAGTATCCTGCATAAAAGAATGACAATATCCCTGACTCTCTATGGACCTATCTGCTAGAAGCCATTGTTAACAGATTCCTAAAAAATATTTGGCTTTGTATCTATACTGATGGTTCATCCCAGAAGGACTGTACCTCTGGAGCTGGCTGGTACTGTGGAAATCTGTTTGATGGCTCTTGACCTGCTGGTGCAAATGCCACAAATTTTAAAGCTAAAATTGAGCCAATTACATAATTACTTTTCGACTTTTAACCTGCAAAAAATCTCTGAACCATGCAGTTTTCCTTGTTGACTCACAGGCAGCTATCCTTTCACTTAGCTCCTTCTATGCCAGTCAATCAAAAGGTGTAAAGGAATCAACTACAAATTGATAAACTCATTAATGATGGTTGGAAGGTTTTCTATCAGTGAATCCCCAGCAATTCTTATATATCTAGCAATGAGAGGGTGGTTCGATTGACAAAACAAGGACGTGTTTCTTCACAACCACCATTTGGACCTTTCCATACATTCAAATTTCATCAAAAATTGCCAAAGCTAGAAGTACCTATGTTAAAAACAGCTATAACTATTGAAGTTGAAGGAAAAGTGTGGTCCAATATCATTCAGTCTTGTTCCTATGAATCTCCCATGACAAATCTTTCGTGCAACTTTTGAATTATAAATGGTCATGACTATTTTCAATTTCAATAAAAGGTTGAGTGTTATAATAATATTAATTTTTACACACTTAAGGTGAATTACATTTTTATTTTTTCTCATTTTTTTTTTAAACTAATTTTGTATTTTCTGTTTCAAACGTCATTTTTCTGATGAATATTGTAATAAGAAAAATAACAGAATTATCAAACTGCTTTGAATTTAAAGATATAGGTATTTAATGATGGAGTATAAAATTTTTGTCTTGTAATTTTATTTTAAATATGATTACTTTCTGTGCATAAATTGGATGTAAGTTTGTGTAAGGTCTGACAAAAATATAAATATTTTTTACTGATATCTCATCCTCATTAGCAATCTTCAAATTTTATTACTTTATTTCATTGTAACTGTATAAGTTTCATTTGGTTTCAGTATAGAAAAATATAATATCTGATATTTTATTACTATTAATATAAATAATTAATAGGACTTGGACACACTAGCATGGATGTCATAAAATAATTATTCATAAATATTTATTTTTAATGTTACCTCTTAGGGTAGTTTTTATTAAAAATGGCAAATGCTGTTTCGATTGCACTATTTACCTTGGCAATGGCTGGAAACCAGCTAATGGAAAAGTACCATTTGAATAAAAAAAATTTAAAGTTTTATTATTATATAATATTTTAAGTTGTTCAAGGAGGAAGATTATTACTTAAGTATTCTAAGTATTCTATAATAATTGCTTACTATATTTGTCTGGATGAATGTTTTAGAAGTTGATTTCTACACATGATAGTTTCTGTGAAAAATATTTGCTTTTCTGATCTGAACTGTGAATATTTTTTATTCCTAGTTCTGACATGAAGTGCTGGGAATTTTTCTCCTCCAAATCATTGATTTTGCTTTTTTAAAAGTGGTTAAAAGTTAGTTTACTATGTTCACTTCTGATTGATATATTACTACATAATGTTATGAAGGGGAAAAAAGTTCCTACATTCTAAAGAAAAAAGAATTCACTTTAGTATGAAGGAACTTTTTAACATTCTGTACTTAAAATTCAAGTTTTTATTATGTATTAATTGAAGTTATATTTCACATTGATTCCTCATATAACTGACTTATTGCTTTTTCTAAAGCTGATTAAGCTGCTCTTAATATTGTGCTGTAAGAACTTGATTCATTAACTTTTAGATAATCAGGTACTTTAATATCAGGTAATTTTATAAATTCAGATCTTAAAAGAAATGAATTGATATCGAAAACTTTTGATGCCAAATAGAAATTAGTGTTACTGTAAGTATCATTTAATAATGATATTTTCACACATATCAAAATGTAACTTAAATAGTGAACTTACTTTTGTGAAGTAATAAGGCAAATGATAATTTTGGCAATATAGTGTCTTTGAACTTGATTTCAAAGTCAGCAGCAATATTGAACACTAGGAATATATGAGTAAAATTTGTTAAAACTAGAGAGCAGCAGCTAGAAATAAGGAAATAACAGCCAAATATGAAACAAGTACAGGAAATAAACATAAATACTTCTGATACTGAAAGATTATGAAACTTTGGATACAGTCTGGGAATTTGAAGCCAGGGGCACTCTTTTTCTCACTTTGTATAAAAAATGAATTTTTTCATTGCATAAATCTAAAAAAATTATGTTATATTTTTCTAAAATAGATATTTTTTTATTTTATTAAATATACTTAAATTTTTAATGGCTGTCTTTTACTAAACATTTAAAATTATAAATTTCCTAATATTTTGAAAAAATTTTAATGACGTTATCATTGCATTCAAACTTATAAGTATTTATAAAAAATATCTCTAAAAATTGAAAAAAAATTTTATGATTTTTCTGGTTTAAAATTTTTTTGCCAAAATATTTTTCCATTATTTACAGGAGATTAAATACAATGCTATTTTTTCCCTTGAACTCTTCAACAAATAGAAATTTTCTCTATAGATTCATATTAATTTCCTTGTAACTTGTTCATTTAACTTTGTTTTATTCTATATAATCACAGTTATCAAGAATATTAATTTTCTTATATAATTGGCGTGATTTGTTTGTCACTCTATGGTCACATTTTGGTACATTATCGTCTGCCTATAATGTATAATTAAAACTGTATTTCAAACCATTACAACCACACCCAAAATGGGAATAACTGTTTTACTGTTAATCATTAAGTTGCCTGATTGGTTTTCTTTGTTGGAGTTGTATTTTAAAACAAATGTCTGTAAGAACTATGGAAATTTATGAAGTATGCGGGAAAAACTTTGTAAATACTTGACATATGTATTTTAATTCCAATTCTTCTAGTGAAACCAGTAATAATTATGAACTTAAAAATTATTGTTATAGTTAGAATAGATGACTTTTATTCAAATTTCCTTAAAAGGTTAAGTTGTTTACTTGGTCCATTATAAAATATAAAACAAGTTTTTTACCTCAAATTGCATGAGCAAAATATTAGGTAAAAAATACAGCTGTTCTATGGGAACTCTTCAACATAAAAATTTTCCTGTTCCTCTTCTTTTATTTATTTATTTATTTTCAAGTAATGCGGGAAATTATTCATCTAAGCTTTTAAACACTGTCAACATTTAAAGTGATTTTTTTTTTAATTTACATTTAAGCTCTTCAAACTTTTGTATGGTGAAGCAAAGCTTCAAATTACCATGTTGATTTCATCAAATTTCATTGTTGCATAGTTATTTAAATTTAAAAATAATTACAACTAAAAAAAGTTATATAAAATTTTTAAAAAAATGTAAATTTAAGACATTAAATTGGAGAAACATATCATTGTTTTTAAAGATTTCGAAACAAAAATATTAATAATTAACTCAAATTTTATTATAAATATCTCAAGCTTATGCCTATTTTATGATACAATTATAAATCTTTTTTATATTTCATGATTAATGTTCACATAAATATTACATGATATTCCTGAGATGATTTAATTGCATTTTTGTTGACTATAGCCCTTAAATACACAGCAAACTATCTCATAATTTAAGTCTTGGCCAAGCAGCAAGACCAATACTTGAGTTATCCTTTTCCATCCTTTGTTATATAAAAGAAGGTCATTAAATCATAGGGGACTTAATCATAGCCTTATATTTCTTATTAAAATATATTTTTGAATTCAAAAATTTTTTAATTTATAAATGTTAGGTTATTTAACTTATTTTAATGATGTCTCTTTCTCTTTGACCTTTGATAATGGAAAAGATTTAAGTGTTTTACCGACCATTTGAGGTTATTTTCTGTATTAGGAGAGAATAAGAGAACAATATATGTATGATTATAATATTAATGGTCTTATCTCAGAGTTAACTTCTTGAGTTATCCCAGAGTTAACTTGCAAAGAGGATTTTGGTTGTGTGTCTCTATATTTCAGTCTGAAGTACTTGTGCATGAACTTTCTCATGGTAAATTTAAGAAAAGGCTACCAGAATAAGTAGATTCTTATTTTTAATGGTAGCTATGGAACCTTGTTGGCTACTAACATTCCAAATCAATTCTAAAATTGTTTCGGAATGTAGAAAACTTCTAAATAAATTGTCAATTTAGAATATATTAATTTTTATCTGGTTGCCAGAGACGTTGATATAGAAGGTTATGAAAATGTTTATAAACTTGCAAAACTTAGATTATCTTTTAATCAAATTGGTGCAGAGTCTTTCTATGGCGTAAATTTAAGAACTGTTAAAGGAGCCATTTATAATTTGAAAAACAATATGAACAAGCCTTGCTTAAATCTTCTGGACAGTGACATGCTAAAAGTATGATTTATAAATCATCTGCAAAAATTGCTTCTGAAATTCTTAGATGCCCAAGATGAAAAATGCAAACAATTTTGGGATTCATCACTGTGAACACTAATCTTTCAGGAAACAGCTTCATATAATGGAACTTTTACAACAAGATCATGTATGTAGAAAATACTAATGTGAAAAACTGCACATTATATTGTACAAATATGTGATGTCCTTACACGATTAACCACTTAAGGTACTTTTGATGCTAAATAATTACAGCACTATAAGAAGCCTGTGTGTTTATGAACAAAGTGGGAGGCCCTAATAGATGGAGCTAGACTATTTTGGATTTGAAACTTGGTACAAAACGATAAGCAGAGTTGCCTTGATTATCGAATCTGATTATGAAGATGTTAGATGAAATTTTCAACTGGAAGTACAATCTAGCATTTACAAGGAACCCATTAATAATATTTTGATTTAAATTTAAAATTCTTATATTCAGTGAATGCTTTTTCCTAAGTATAAAATACATATTTTTATTCATCATGAGAAGCCACTGAATTTCTGTTTATTTGTATTTGATTAATCAGACTTGACTGTTTACAAGTTCATAATTATTATCATTGTTGTTACAAATGTCATCATTTTCTAATATATTAACATTGTTAAGTACTCCAAATGTTTTCAAAAGCCTTTACAATCACCCGATCACCCAAAGCTTTTAAAATATTTTTTTGGACCAGTTTATTTTTCCTTCTGCTTTAAGCTTATTTATTGAATTTTAGACTTGTGTTAACTTTAAATTGGGATCTATGTTTTTCATTAATTTATCCATGCCTCCCTTTTAATACTGACTTGTTAGTACATTATATATTTAAAAATTGAAGCTAATTTTAAGGTTTCTTGAAATCAAATTTACTTCTTATTAACTTTTCATTATGCTTTTTGTGCCTGCCTTGAATTGTTCAGATTTTCTTAATAAAGATTTTTTTTTTACAATAAAACAAAATATGTATTTTTTTAATTTTTTTATCATATAGTCTGAATAGCTAAACTAGGCTAAGGAGTAAGTAATTAACAATTTGGATTGCAATTTAGTTGTTCTTGGATTGATTAACTTTGTGTGTGAATATTTGTAATGGTTTAAAATCACGAATTCTTGAATTAACTCCTCATTTGCAAAAAGTAACCATTGCACCAAAAATGAAGTTCTAATTCAATAAAATTGTATCTTGAATTAGGAATATAATAGCAGAGAAGAACCTTTGTGTTGCTTTTAATTATTAATATTACACAATAAATTCAAACATTTATATTTGTAATATAATACATTTTTTAAATTTTGATTTATATGATTTTTTAGTTTTTCCTTTATTAATTATGTTTACATTTAGAAACATATAAAGCTATTTAAAAAAAAGGCTTTGTTTTCCTTAAATATATGTTAAATACAAAAATATTTTACTCATTGTTAAGTTGTTAAATTTAATTTACAGTGGAGGGGGGGGGATTTATTTCATTGATTAAATGTAAAGAAAATTTCTTAAGATTAAAATTCTTATGAATCTTATTAAGATTTTTCCATGATAAATTTTTCAAATAGAAAAAAATTATAAATTGGACTTACATTCAGATATTTTAGACTTTTATGTCGATTCAGTTCCTGATTTTTATTCCGTTCAAAATGTATATTTAAAATGATATTCTATATTTTACAAATCGATATGTATCTATGTTCTTAAATGATATATTTGCTATTGTCAGAATGAAAATAGAGAGAGAGAGAGTCTTAAATTTAATATTTGAATGACAGCAATTTTAAAATGTGCAACTATTAAAATGATTATATAACTTTATTTATCATACTTTCTTATAATATTTTCACTGGCTGCATATTTCTTGATTTTATATCTTGTAATTCTTGAATTTTTGTATATATATTATCACCTCTGAAAAAAATTTGGTTAAAAAATATTGCTTTTATTCTCCCACAAAAAAAATGTTTAAAAATAAGTTAAAATTTTTTGCAGATAATTAATTTAAAAATATTTATGAATTTAAAAATTTTAAATATTATTAAATTTAAAAATAATTTCATTATACAAAGTTGTATAAAATGTGTTATTTTCTTCATTTTATCAATAATGAGGTATTTGCTTTCCTTATATTGATTATCAAATATTTAGTTCGTTCTTTTGTATATAATGTATTAACCTATTTGTGAAATTTCTTTGTAAACTCTTTAATACAGCTTTAATTTTTGTTATTTTTTGTGTTAAAATTTATTTGTCATAGACCTCAAATAGTATCTCACTATTTGAGGTCTATGACAAAGTTCATGTTCAGTGTCTTTGATGCAGAAGAAAATTCTAAACCTGAGGAGATACTAATTACTTTACTACAACTATTGATGAATATTTAGCTTGGATAAATTAATAGGCATACTCTTTATGATAATCTTTGACTCATTCATGAGGAAACTTGCTGACATAAGATTAAAATTTTTCAGTTGGAATTTCATAACGTTAGACTCTAATTTTGATATTTTAATTGCACATAATACATAATTGGAATATTTGAATAAATTCAGATACCATATAAGAGGGGTTACTATATATTAAAAAAGTTAACATGTTTTTTTTTTTTATTTTGAATACAATGGATTATGTAACTTTAACAAAAGTTTTAAATTAACTTTAATGTAAGATATAAAAAATACTATATATATAGTATTTTTTAATAAATAGTATAAGATATAAAAAATAAATTTATTTATACCTGATGAATTGGAATAATCTTTTGCCATGAGTTGATGTATAATTGTGTGTGCTATGTGTGAAATGTCTGTCAGTATTTATATAACATGTTAAATTTCTTAAAAAAAATTTTCTTGAATGTTTCATTTGGATTGATTTTTGAAATTCAATAAAATAAAGTTTTCCCTTTCAATTCTTTCTGAGTAAGTGCTTTATGCAAGTATATTTGGATATTTTTTCTCTTTATGATTTTCTTTAGCTCTAGATTTGATTGTGATTTTAAGTTTTCATTTCTCATTCGTTTGGTGCAAAGCTTTACCAGTATATTTGCAAATATTTGTTTGATATTTTTTTTTTATTCTCTTGGAATGGAATAAGTTGAAAAATTTTAATTCTTTCCTCATTATTTTTCTTGAAGTAAATTTATTTTTAAATGTTAAATTTTCCAATATATGCAGTAAAAATAATAAGGTTTACTATTTTTGATAAATTATTGACAAAATGAAGAAAGTTGTTCTTCTATTAAAGTTTCGGATTTTCAATAAAAAATTCTTTTGTGATTAAAAGTTTTAAAAAAGTTGTAAGTAGTTAAATTTTGCAATGTTACTCTTTTCATTTCATGCGAAACTGCTCTTGGAGGATAGATTGCAATATTCGTTTTCTTATTCACCAATTTTGTTGTTTCCATAATATAGTGTTATTTTTATATCATTATAATTAAGAGAAATTGAAAAATTTTCATTTATATAAAAATGAGAAGTAATATATTTGTTACACTTTTGTGTTTGAGAACTTAACTACTGAAACCTTACTTTTAGTTCATATCACTTTTACGGAGAATAGAAAAAAAGTCCCCCCATTCAGAAATGTTAAAATTCATAGTAAAAACTTGTTTCTGATACAATTTTTAAAAAATTTTCTCGGCTGAAAAGCTTGTTTATGCAATATACGATTTATCGATTGTTATTTTTTAAAGAGTTAAAATTATTTCACACATAAAATTAAATCAAGTTAAATTTCTAAAAACAATGCCTTCGATTTCACGTTTTTAAAACTTCTTAAATTAAAATGCAGTCGAAAAGTTACCAGAACGCCAGACTTCGTCATCTATTTTATTCAGATATTAAAAAATTTACATATTTTAGGTATACTTAATTCTTAAATGCTTGATGTGAATATTTTTTGTGAAAGAGTTATGAGGAGAAGTAAAAATTTTAGAACTGTGAAGTATCGATGAATTTTTAGCCCTTCCAACTTCGTGGAAATGACGGCTGCGCAGATAGTTAATGTACTGTCTGGGAAGGTCATTGGCCTCCTCGGTATGACTAAATGAAGGGTTGCTCTCGTCTGGCGATTTTCCTCTCTTGACTCAGTCTTATTTAAGTTGTTACTTTTTCTTAATCTAATGTATATCTTAAGATGCAAATAAGTATAATAAATCGTTTAAAAGAATAAAAAAGTGTATTCTTTTTATAACATTTACGGTATATTTTTTAAGTGGAATCTACCTAAAAATACTTTAAACCGTTATTGATCAAATTGCTGTAATAATATTCATAACCTCTATTTAGAGAGATCATCAAAATATTGTTTTTCTGATCTTTATACGTAATAAATGATGTGAATTGTGACCTTGATATTGCAAATATATTTTTAATTTTAGGATTTATCACAGTAGTTTTAATTTTCTTTGCTTGTACTCTTTGATTTAGGTTTTCTTTCCTAAGCCAAAGAATAATTCTAAAAAAGTAAAGAAACCTTGCGTGTCGCATTTTTTTCTTTCCATGTAATAAGACGAAGAATTACAATTTTTTTTTGTTCTCTATTTACCTTTTTTCTGTTTGTATAAGACAAAGTTTCTAATTAGGTGTTTCTATGTGAATTTTTTAAAAAAATTTGTTTTTGATATTTTCCATCATTATCCGTTGCGATTTCTTATGCTTTATTAAAGGTACACATATTATTAGTTGAGGATTACTCATCTTGTTAATCATTACATTTCAACCAATAAAACAAACAAAATATTTGGAACTGTTACATTTAAAAAGATTTCGTTTATGATTTTATATTGACTCGACTTTTTTCTCTTAAATTTTGTTTAATGATCAATTTGTTGTGAGCAATTTTGAAAAGTAGAAATCTGTTGGCATAAATTTGTTTCAATCAAAGGGCTTAAAATTGCGTAAGAATTTAATCATACAACTTATTACATTTGATTAAAAATGTCTTGCTACAATATTAATATAGTAACAAATTAAATGAGAGAGATTGCTTATCAACTTCCAAAATTTACTTTCTCTAAAATAATTTTGAAAAATTGACAAAGTAATTAATATTTTTATAGTATGCTTTTATTAAAATTTAAGGTTTTAAAAAAATTCCGATATCAATAAAATAAAATGCTTTTGTATAAATGAAAACGCAAAAAATAAATAAATAAATAATAAATAAAATAAATAAAATTTAATTTTGTAGTTATTATTAAGAAAATAAAAATATCCATTTCTGTAACTTAGTGAAAGAAAATTGTGTTTTTCTGCATGAGGATTCAGCTGTCTATTGTAAAAAATTAAATATGAATAATAAAGTTCCAAATATGACTACATAAAAATAGATTTTGATATCTTCATGAGATTTAGTTGTGATGTAATGCCAGGTGGTTTTGACTTCGGTTTGGGTTTAGTATTCTTAATCTCTAAAATAATATTCCTTGTTTACGAGAAGTGTTCACCTATCTTCTTGGCATATTTTCATTTTCTTGTTTATGAGTCTCCTATTTCTTGTGAGTGGCTGAAAAAAAATGTACGTTCCAAAATGGCACTATAATGTATTCCCTTGCTTACAATTATGGACATAAAATTTTAGAAGTAGTTTTTGTTATTACAAAGTAATGTACTAGTTCTGATATCTATAAAAGAGTGTCTCAAATGATTCGCAAACCTAAAAAAATTAAAGATTTCATTTTGGAATCGAAAACTCATATTTTCCATTTCAAACATTGGAAAGTTTTAAGTTTCAAAATTGTTGCTGTATTTAAATTTTTACGAGGATTATATTGATTTTAACTCTAATATTTTGTTTAAATGAAACATCTTACTCTTTATACTTTTATCAAGAGTGAGATGTTTCATTTAAACAAATTGTGACCTTTTGTGTGTTTTATGTGTATTTTATGTGACCTTCAAAAGTACAAATGTTTTCGAGATGTAAAAAAATACAATATATAAAATTTTCAATAAATTGCCAGAGCTTTAATCTAAGAGATCAGTTAATAATTATAGCTCGTAGTATGCATGTTTTTGTTGTGTATCTTTTAAATGACTTCGCTTTCATATTTATTTGTGTACGTCTATGTATGCGTTTGAATTTTTCTCATTAAAATTATTACAAAGTGAAAATGGTTTCTCACAAACGTCAAGTTTGCTTGAAAGATACGGAATGTATTCAAAACGATAAGATTCTTACTAATACACACCAAGTATTTTCAAGATTATACTTTGAAACAAAGATATAATTATGTATATTTCTCATTTGGAAGTAACTTTCAAACATTGGTTTCGTAAAGCTCGTATTATACTTCGTTTAAAAAGGAGCTCCCACCGCCATTTATCATGTCCAAATTTGACCTTGGCAGAATCGTGGTCTAGACCATAGAATAATAAATAAAAGCCAAGGTAGAAGTAGTCGCTATTGAACAAAGCTATGTAAAAACAGTTATCAATTAATAACCTTTTAGCAGCAATATTCTACTACTACTTCTAATATTCTAATATTACTTCACAAGCACACACACAATATTTCTGAATAACGCTTCCATTCCCAGAAATCAGAACGGCTATCTGGAAAACCAAAGCCTTTGCGATATTATGAAAATTGAGTGTTTTGAAGTTATTGAAACATCTCATCACAACGCATCAGATGTTATTTTACTTTGGAACTTCCTGGAATCATTGGAAATCCTGCTTTCAAAAATTCCCACTTTAGATGTTATTCTGGACCTGTCGAAATAACTTCCGTCTTTAAAAGTTTCTCTAGGCCGTTTCAGTGTGGCAGAAGCTTCGTTCTTGTCATCAGTGGAGAAGGAAGAAAGGCTTTACCAAAATTGGGAGGAAGATTAAAAGATGTATTAAATAGTTATTTTTCTTGGTAAAAACGGGGAATGTATTGATGCGTTAAAACTATAAAATGAAGTAAGAGATATTACCGTAATTCTTTTACTTATCTGATTCTTTTTTATCAACTTAACAAAGTAAAATATTTCTTGATAATTTTCAGAAACAGCAAAGTTATAGTCTAGAAATTTTTCAATAGAATGAAATACATTTCGATATATTGGTTTTATTAAAAAATATGTTATAGTAAATTTAAGTTATTTTATATTTTAATTATAGTGCAACACTAAAATTCATCCAATATCTTTCTTAATTATTACATGTACAGAAATTTTTATTATGAATGATTACAAGTGTCAGTAAATATTATTATTTATCCCATAATTATTATTTTTTAAAACAAGCAATTGCAAGAATTGGCATTTAAATTAAAATTACTCCAAGACATTTAAAAAATATTAACTTTCCCATATAATAACAAACTAAGCAAATATTCTTTCTTTTACTGTAATCGTACTTAAAAAAAATTCATCAGATTTATTTCACTTTACCAAAAACTTGCATTAAAACTCCAACAAAAAACGTTCAAAGTAAATTTTTTTTAAATGCGCTTCTATTACACATATTATTTCATTGTTTTTAAATATCTACTCTTTCAAGTAGTCACTTTATTAATTTGCATAACATTTAAGATTAATTCTACATATAAAACCCATTGTAGAAAACCATTTCCAGGAAATCTTTATCTCTGAATTTACAGTATTAATTCATTTTTCAGCAATCAAAAATGAAATAATTTTACTATTGTCAAGTGCATGTAAAATTTGCAATTTTTAAAATATGTTCCCCTCGTATTAAAGTTAATATTTTCTGTAATGTATGTGTAAGAGCGTAAGAATAATTACAATAAATTATGTGTGTGAAAAAATAATGCAAATTATATCATTTATTCCTCGATATTTTAATCAAACTATTGAATTCGACGTGAATTTAATTGATAGAAGAAATGATTAAAATAAAAAATGTATCATAGTAAAACTATTCAATAATTGTAAACTAGTCTTTAGTCTAACCTTGAAGTATTTCCTGTAGTAAGTTTTGTCCGTTGAAGTCTGGTTTCATCATCCTAAAAACCTGTTTACTTAGTGCAAACTACAAGTTATCATTCTGCGTAAGGGTTATTGGAAAGCTAGGTAATTCCTGGAACATTGTTTCTCATAATAACTTTCTTTATCACACTATTCTACATTTGAGAATTAATAAACGTTCTCAAGATAACTGTTTTTATATCACACTATTCTATATTTTTAGAGAATCAAGAAAATTGATAAACATATCATGTAATGTCTTTAATATCAGGAAATTATACGGGCAATGAAAATCGTATCAGACTATCACCATTCAAATGTCGCAAAACCTCAAATAACGCTCTTCATGTGTGCTCTAAGTTGTCAGATACCCCTGATATAAAAATCCCTATAGCAGGGATGGGCAAAGTACGGCCCGCCGGGAAGTTTTATCCGGCCCGCGGATAGAATCTTCATTTGTAGGTTCAACGGATATTGAACAAAAATATGTATAATTTATATATTGTATATCCATCTTCTTTCCTATTTTGTTTAAATGATATTTCTTTCTTTTTTTTTTTTTTTTTTAATGGACTGATGATTTTTTTACTTTTTTTATTTTTTGTTCTACAAAACATAAATCGGCAGAAATAGCCAGCAGACATTGTAATCGTTAAAGTGTTAAAAGCGGAAATTCTTTTTTAGATATAGCTGTAGACTGGCGATAACAAGCATTATCTCTTTCTTCAGGGCACAGACATACGTGAATTCAATATAGGTGAATTAGACCTCACACGTAGCAGACTGCGCATTTTAAGCTCCTGTCAGCACAGAAAATCAGTGCTATGTTTGTTTCATCTTATACATGTGAACAAGTGTTTTCAACTATGGACCTTAAAAATTCAGAAGTAGACTGACAGATAAGCATTTAGCATCGTTCCTTAGAATCACACACAGTATATCTCTCTTCGAACCTAATATAAGGAACTTTTACAGGAGAAATCGCTTCATATAATAAATTTCCCTCATCTCATTAACATAATTAAATTGTAAAACTTGTATTTTGTTTTTAAAATTTTAGAAAATTTATTTTGGCCCGCCGCCACACATTTTTTTTTTTTTTTTTTTTTTTTTTGCCCGCGACCACCAAAAAAGTTTGCCCATCCCTGCCCTATAGAGAAGACACTAAACTATTTTCAGTTACTTGGTAACCAATCAAATTATAATTTTTTTTAACGATACATGGATTACGTTACTAAAAATACAGGTTTTACCATCAGTGAATTAATTTGTATTCCTTTTTTATTTCGGAAAAAGTTGACTAAGGTGTTACAAGCTTTTTGTTTGTTAATCGTCTGGTATATCTTAATCCATATTAAAGATTGCTGTTTTCAAAAATTGTTATAGATAGAATTCCGGCTGCTACAAATTATTGCAAATTGAGTGGTCAATGTCTATTTCTTATACCAAATTTAAGAATTTAGAAATTTATTTCCACCTCTTCCATCTATCATATTTTTAAGAATTATTTTATTAAAGAAAAATGCTTTTAAAATATTTACCGATAAAAAACAAACTGCTTAGGCATATTTACGCGCTGATGGCAAAAACAGCGAATAAAATTTTCTAATTAACAGGTTTTACAACGTAATTCGCAAGCAACCCGTCTAACAACTGCTCGAATGATTACATGCATCTGATTTACCAGCGAGCTGACATGTGGCAAGAGCAGTTCTCAAAGAAGCATTGTATAGATCACACCATCTTTTCGGAAACCGATCGATTTTTATTTTAAAATTTAAAACCGATCAAAGATTAACATGCTAGACTAATCTTTCCAATAGGTGAATTTGAAATTGGGCTGGTTCCTTTCCGGAAATGGAGAATATTACTGTTTGTTGCTTCCTGATTACAAGAGCATGAACGATTGCAATTTAATTGGATATTTGTCACCAGCAGGGACCGAAAATTGTGCATACAGAAAAAAGGTGCACATTTTCCATTTGTAGAAAGTACATATGTAATGATCCACAATTTTTACTGTCAGGTGAAGGTAGTTTAATGCGAGACAGAATTACTAATATGAATTACCATCGTAAAATCTATACATTACTGTCACATGACAGAGCAATACAAGTTCAGTCTTAACGTCTGGACTGGGGTTCTTGGAGATCCTTTATAAGGAACATACCATCTGCGTGAAGGGCTCAGAATACCTTGGTTACTTGCAGCCAGTGTTTGAATCAAAAACAATATATAATGTGTCATTTCCTGAATATACTGGAGAATATATAGATGACTTCACGCGTGATGCTTTATTATCATAATTTATCTTTGTGACTCATAACTCTCTATTCTATTCGTTCACGTAGGTGTATTGGACAAGCCTCACCTGTTGCTTAGTCTCTTGAACCCTTCTGTCGTGAATACTTTAAATGTAATTGGATATAGGAAGACTTCTCTCCGTGGCTACATTGTCCGTCTGGTTGAATACATTCGAGAATCGTAACCCTATCGTTGAAGGGTTTGCAGTGTCCTTCGCGGCCGCAACTTCCGAGCATTTCTTTTTGCCATCTACTTACTTTTGGTTTCTTAGTTGATGTCACATCCTTCGTAAATATTTTTGCCATTTTATTCTAACTTAAGTTTGTAGTATCATGTTCTATACCATTTTCCCTATCTTACTGTCACTTCTCTAAATTTGTATCGTTTAACTACAAGGTCAAGTAATGTGAAACAAAATGATTATTCGAGAAAGGGCAAATAAAAGTTTTAAAAATTTATGAATGCATCTCAAAACAAAGAATACAAAATTAATGGAAAGATTAAATGTTTATATTCCATAAAGAACTTTTCTTCTAAGAAAAAGCTTATTAAAATTAAATCTAAGGAGTATATATATATATATATATATATAATATGTTGTTTTAAAGTACCAAAATGAACCTCTTTAAAATGTACTAGGCAAAATTAGGCAAATCCTATCTTATATACTAAATGATATTCTGGGAAATCTAAATTTAAAATCATAGTGTAACCCTAAAATTTCTTGGAGCTCACTTTTTTTAAACTATATGGATATAAAAATTCCAGAGTGTTAAGTTGATGCATTTTCGCTGTCAATCGTAACTTATGAACACTTTTCGGTTCCCTTATACTTTAGTAACAGCAGTTTGAACTGATTCTCGTTCATGGTAAGAAAGCAGCCTTATTATATATATATAGCCGCTGTTGAACAACAGATCGTTATTTGACAGATATTTAAAATCCCCTATGACTAGTTTCTCACCTGTGTGTGAAATCAAGAAACTTTTATTAATTCATGAGATGTAAGTCGTAGTAAAAGTTATGTATGATCACCCCATATGCATTTTGCCCTTTCATTTATTTTTGATTTTGAAAAGTAAGAATTAAGAACTCGCGCAGTATCTTCGAAATTGTACTAACATATGTAGATACATCTAATCTCTTGATTGGTTTTTAATGAGTATAAAGCTAACATGGCAGTCATTACTCGATAAAAAATTTGCATCAAGGCTAATTTATTTATTTAATTAAATTCCTCAATTTAAGATAATCAATTTTATATTTTATTTTCTAAAATCTGCAAATAAAAATTTTAAATATCTTCTCACGTTTCCTTTCAGTTTTCTTTTATGTATTCGTCTTTAGTAACTTGAAAATAGAGGCGCCGAAATGATCGATCGTTTTCTAGTTTACATTTGCTGTCATTAAGATTTACTATTTGTAGTAGTATTTGTACCGTTTATGTGTATGGTACACAATCTGGTTATTTATAACTCATAACTTAATGCTGATGTTATTTTTCCAACTTGTTAAAACTCTTAGTTATGTCCATTCCTCAACAAAATGGTCCGATCTTCCACAAAATACAAATTAAAATCAATTACATGAGTAAAATGTATAACCGCATGATTTCGGATTTTCCTTGATGCTGAGATCGTTCAAATATTAAATTTTGCTCAATGTATTCTAAGCTACTTAAAAATGTAATTTATTCCTGCCATTATGTTACAAACTAGATCGAACCTTTCCAGGCGCAAAGCCTGTAACGAATTAAGATTGCCTTCCCCCGAAGATTCGAATTTGGTTTGGTTACTGTCATTTGATATTATGCTGTTATGAGGAAATTTTTCTATATTGTTGTATATTATGAGATCCGTTCAAAATATGTGGAGAACCGGATATTATAATCATATAAATAAATTGTATAAACTGGACAGTTCATATATTTAGAATTGGGGGAGGGGATGATTCCGCGTTGAAGAAAGTTATTTTGCATAAACCTCTAAGAAGCAGGAAAAGGGGTATGATCCATCCAAAATAAGATGGATGGAGCCATTGGAAACCGATTTTTTGACTATCAAAAGAAAAAAATGGATCGCACAAATGTAAAATAGAATACAGTGGAACAGAATTCAAAGGAAGGCACTGGCCCACCATGGGCTGTCTAGCCAGATAGGAAGATGTTTTATATTAAGTCTCATTTCTTATTTTTATTATAGTTTCATTATTTTTATAAATTCCCCGTAGTGGAAAAAGAAAGAATAATGCATCCTTAACTGCAGTTTTACACCTTCTACCAAGATTAATGTGCAAAGAAATGCAACCATAATAATGATTTGAGCAAGTTATGTTATTGCCTTACGTTTTTGGCTAATGAAACAGTTAAACACTGCTAACGGCCCCTTAATTTTGAACTACTTCAATTAAAGAATTTAACTCTTGAGGCTTCAAGACTATCCCTCGCTGACATAGAGATAATCCTACTGAACACATTTAACATGTAATGACCATCTTCGACATTTACCTTTCAGAAGTAAGAACGACGCCCTTTCCCAGTCTAATACAGTGTTTGATATTAATAAATAATTTTAAGTCAACTGGTTTATTGGTGAGCTGTAGTACCTACGAATTTCGTAATACTTCGAGTATAATAAAATTTACTCGATAAAACAAGAAGAGTTCTCCCCTTATAGGTTTATTTATTACAATGAAAAGGAGAAAAAAAAGGGGGAGGGGGAACCCTGATTATTCATTGGTTTCAAGATTGAGTTCCATCAAAACATCGCCGATGTGCCAGCTGAATGGATAGTAGCTTGAATTTCCCTTCTTGGATATAGGTGCTTGCAGCAGTACAAAATGCTCTCTAATGAGCTTTAAAGGACCGTTGTGCAACAAACTAAATCCACAAAAACAATGATTTTTAAGCGCAGTAACCTCGATACCTAAGCTGACTTACTTTGCGGTGAGATAGTTGCTTACGAACATTAAAGGTGCGCAGTAAATCTTTTTATGATTAAATTAAGAAAAAACCCAACAAGCACCCAAGTCTCCTAAAAGTATTGCATGTAAGTAATTTGCCATCAATTATTGTGTTTTTCAAAATATCAATACAGTCTCAACTTCATAAAACCTTTATAAATTATATTTTTTATTGTATGTATGTGTTTTGATGTAGCACGCACAGTTATTTTATATTTTTATTGAAGAATAATATAACCTATCATGTCTAGCTATACGTCGATACCGTTCCGGAAGAATGATACCTTTAATTTTAGAAAATATTTACTTCATTCATCGGTTTTAAAATAAATTGACACAAGAGCCATCAATCTTTTTAGTGTTCAATAATTCTTTTTATTTATTTATTATTATTTTTTTTTTACTGACGAGAATGATTATATTATCTTCTATTTTGATAAAGGAAGGTGAAATAAATTCGATTGTATTAATTAAGAAGTTAATTAACAAAGGAGAGAGAAAAGCTGGCTTTGACCGTACAGTCCGGAATAATTCGATTTAGCTCTAGATTGCTAGAATTATGAATATTTTTACTACTTTTTCATCAATGGAAAATGGAGTTTTGAAAGTAATTAAAAAATCACAATTGCACATGCATCCGATAAAATTGCTTTAGTGTATAATGAACTTTGAGAATATATTAATCTCTCTTTTTATCACTTAAACTTTTTATCGAAATTTCTTAATTTGTCGTCATGGATGCGACAAAAATTAAATGATCACACATGTTGGACTTAATTCAATTTCTTTGCGTTCTAGAACTTATTATTCTTAACAATTTTTTTTTTTAAATTTTAAATAGTTTAGTTATTAAACTGTATCCGTCACGGTTTAGAGTTCTTTATTTTTTAACTTTATAAAAAAAAATCAATTTTATGTAAAAGTAAATTTTTTATCAAACGAAAACGGATAATTTTTGACGCATGATTTAACAGAATAAATAATTTATAAAAGAATCAAGTACACTTATTTTTTACATGTACATGCGTGGAACAAGCAATCGCGAAACAGCATGCATTGCTGTATACTCAGCTTTAAAAATTATGCAATGTTTTCCGAAAGCCATTAGAATTCTTGTCTTCTTTTTTGTTTATTTCAAAGATAAATGCTGGATAGTATTTTTCTTTAAATTAAAATTCCTCGATAAGCTTCAATCAAAATGTTTTAGATTGGTTAAATCAGATTTAATTTTTTTTTTAACTAGGGTACTGTATCATAACATTTATTTAGCTAATAAATATTAAGCAGTATATATATATATATTACTGCTTCTTAATATTTATATATATATATATAAAAGGAAAATATTCTTTCATAAATCATTAAGTGCGCTTTCAAGCCAGTTAATACAAGTGACTAATTACTGTCAACAAAACATTTTAGGCCATGTGTTCTCATTCAAATAAACGCCAATTTATTCGTTTACTGTGTGTTCAGTTTTTAAATGAATATTCTTTTATGGTTTCTGATTGAAGAGACTTATTTTCTGCTTCATCCACACATAATTTAATAGGTCTGATTTTTTTTTTTTTTTTTTTTTTTTTTTAAAAAAAAAAAAAAAAAATATTGCAGCTTTTTTGTGCAATATTTTGAGATATATTTAATTAGACAAGTTTATTTATTTATTTATTTTTTCGTCTGCCTATATTTTGTCAACAAAGCCAATTGACTGTTGATTTTGAACCATATGTTAAATGATGATATGTTAGCACCTTCCTTTCGAAACTTCTAATTACACATAAATAAGGATATTCGGTTCTACCAATGTTTAACATCATAAAACTTCCCATCATAACTATCTTTCGAATGCACGAATGGGAATTTTTCTTATGTAAGAACTTGTGTTCTATTTATATTCTAAAAGCTTGTATATGTTGGAGTATTATATCCACCCTGACTCCTCTCAATGGATAACGTTTTGTTAACTTCATCAGATTTCGTGTGTTATTTACGAATTGATATACTTCTATTGTGACATAATTATAAAGCTTAGATTTGTTCAATGATATTTATATTTTCGAATAAAATAACTCCTGAAAATTGCTGCAATTGAAGTTGAAATTAAAAATACCTGAAAAAAATGTCAAGTTTTCTTAATGTTTCCTGTTTCATATGACATGTTTTGTAATGATTGTTAATATATTGAATATTAATTGAATTCGAATCGTTTAATGAAGTCGTTAATGTATAATAAAACATAAGAAAATGTGTCGTAAAAGTTTGTATATTACTCATTTTAAAAATTCTTTATACTATTTAATGGTCATTATTATTTGTCTCGAAATATATATATTTCAAATTTCACTGAACGAAATAAATAATCTTAAATGTTTTGTGATCATTAGTTTTTTTCTCTATAATTTTAGTGAAATAAAAATATTATTAAAAATGTGTTGTGAAATTCCATAAAAAGAAATATTTCTATAATTGTTCGCAACTAAATCTTTTCATTAATAAGCCGAGCTGACAGCCGAATGGTTAGCGCTCTTGCCTTCGGTTCAACAGTTCGTGGGTTTGAATCCCACCTTGGGCATGGATGTTTGTAGTGGTTCGGAATCCACTTTAAACCGTAGGTCCCGGTCTAATTAGCCCTCGTGTGCAAAAAAATGACCGTTGAGCGACAAACAAACTTTTTCATTAATAAAGAAAGGAAAACATGTTTCTAAATCTATATGATTACAAAAGTTCTTCCTCAATTAGCTCTGGCCCCTTAAGTTACGCGCGCGTCGCACGTTAATTATTTAACATATTACAATCCGAACATTTTCTTAAGCAAATGCAAATTTTAACTCGTACTATATTCTCCGACAGTAATGAGAAAAAAGACGATGTAAAAATACTTAGACAAAATTAACGAACTGTTTAAAATAAATTTTTAAATCGAAAGAACTGTTTAAAAACAAAAAATGAAATGTGTGTTTTCCCTTTCCTTGTGAGAATTACAGGAAAGTAGTTGTAATCAGAGTATTGAAAAAATGAAAATTATTGTGACTTTTTGTTTAAATTTTTCGTTATTTAGCATTTCTGTTAGTAATATTAAAATAAGAAAAGAAAAAACGAGATATTAATTATCTGCTACATTGAAATATATTCGATATTTTTTGTCTGTTGAACTGTATACATTGATATCTGTAAAATTTATTTTGTTCTTGCTTAAGTTTTGTTCTTTTGGCAAAAATTATATCTCTCTGTGTGTGTGTGTGTAACAACGGTAATTTTTATGAATCTTTTGTAATTTTTGTTAGTTCCTTTCAGTTTACTGAAATTGTTTTTTGTTCTCTAGAATGATAATATGAGATGTTTATTTCTTGCTTCAATGAACGTACTTTTGTTAATAGGAATTGTCATAGCTTTCGTGCAATATAGTGCTTTAATTTTTGTCCATAAATTCTTTCGATGTTATTGTCATAAAAACTTAAAATAAACTAGTTATGCGAATTTTTACATATATAAGGAGTTACTCTTGGAAAACTTCGCGGCCCCCCTCGTGAAAGCCAATAACAATATCCGCTTCAATTGTCGCCTTTTTTCCATGTAAACCAAACCGTAAAAGCTATTAAATGAATAGGAAGGATGTTTCTGCAATTGGTTTATTCAATTTAATAGATCTAACTGCATCAAAATATTTTTTTTTTTTGATTTTACACGCATATAAAAATTTAATAGAACAATAAAATTTGGATTTTGGCTTAACAATAAAAAATTTTAATTTAAGTCCCTTGAAACTTATTGGTGTTGATTTATTACAGAGTTATTTTAAGTTTAAGGTCTTCGATTGGTATAAAAGGTATAAAATCAGTCTATTAATCTCGCTTCATGCTAAGTAAAGCTGTCTTAAATCAGTTTTATCGTATCCATTCATTTTTAGAAAAATGCTGAAGTTTTTTGTCATAAAATTTTGGATTAAAGGGGAGTGACATCAATCAAAACTTATTATTTTTGTAGTTGCCTTCAAAAATCGTAGATTATCACTTCTGGAAACAAAACTTGCAAAAACTGAATTAGAATATATGTCTCAACGAAGCATTTTGTTGCCCACTAAAAATTTTTGTTCATGTATGTACCATTTTGTATATCTGCACCTGCTCTCTCTCTCTCTTGTATATGATAATATTTTATTAATGTGCAACTTGGCTGATGTGTGTGTCCTGTATCTCACCTTCATGATGCCTTTACTTTAACTATATTTCATGAACAGGAAACATGTTTCTTGGCCTTCTGTGTCGGCGAGACAGAAGAATGACTGATAAGTCACAAAAATTGTTTTAACACGCCTACATTTAATGCTCTGTTCAATTTCCGTGGTGAAAATGACTGGAATGAATATATATATGTATTGATTACAATTTAGTTAATTTACACAAATATTCATTCTTACATAATTGGCAATCAATCTCGAGTTTATATTATCTTCAACTGAATTTAAATCAAAAAATCGCGGAGGGAGAAATATTTTTTACGGATTTTTTATACATCTACTTGTCAAAAAAATAAATAAATAAATAACATCTAATCTACTGTTTATTTTATTATAAATGTTAAATTTAAAATTTACACATCAACAGATTAAAGATGTGTACTTACTTGAATCTCAACAGTGTCTGGATTAAAAAAAACTAATAATTTTTAATTTTTGGAAAGAATAATTCCTCAAATTTTCTTTATTTAATAATTTTGTTTCTTAAATTTATTTTAAAAATTAATAAAATAAAAAATACTGTTAAGACTATGATTTTATTATTGTTAATATTTAAATACATATTAGAATTAAATATTTAAAAATCAATATGACACTTGGACAAGCCAAGCTCGTTAGCGTACAAGCTATGAAATTAAATCAGAAGTGTGCATCTTTCGAAGGACTACTGTACCGATAGCTGGCATTACCAAAGGATCGACTCCCTCAATTTTGACCTTGATCTGGAGGGGAAAGAATCCAGCTCATTACACCCCGGTAACGACCGACCACAAGACTTTCGATTGACTGATTTAATGAGCATGAATATCGGATGTACTCAGTAGGTCTTTGACAGCATTTCGATCGGAACGCCAATGCCTTAAACCACGGTCCCAGAAAATCAATTGACAAAGGTTTTTTTTGCTTGCGTCGGTGTGTCCCAAATAAAAATTACGCAGGTAAGGAAAAAAATCTGCATTGATAGTTGATGAAAAATTTAAAAGGAAGATAATCGGCATACTTTCCGATACTTATTTATTATTACTATTTTTTGCAACATAATCACAAACTTATTTAAGCATTTAACTAAATGAAAGATCAATATTCAAACACACGAAAATTCCATCCTTGTCCATTAAGCTGGTTTTCGTCAACTTCTGCATGAAGGGAACACTCAAATTTGGCGGTACAGCCTTGGGAATTGTCTAGGTTTTATTCCTTACGACAAGTGAATGCGCTTTTCTATCCTCTGATTGGTATTTCACAGCAGATGTTCAAGTGCTTAATAAGTTCTCAGTTTTTTCGCGGTACGTTTTAATCTCGCAAATTCAAAGATAACGCTGCGACTGTCAAATCTGTACTGTAGGGAAGATAATTTTTTTTACCTCCGCTATGCATCAATTTTTGCTTTTTGTGAGCGGACTTGCATTGCAGTGCAGAAGAACGGGTAACATCATTACCAAACATAGATGCATATGTGATTTGATTAAGAATTTCAGATGATGACTCAATAATTGACCATAAAAAATAAAAACTCGAGTTTCTTCCTATTTTTAATCACGACTACTTTTCTTAACTTATTATTTCAATTACAGTGACAGCAATGATAAACATGCTGTCACTTTTGAAATAAATAGTGAAACTATCCACACGCAACTGCTGCATTACACTGACGCCATTTGTCGTTCTTCAGATGAAGAAGTATTTTCTTTATCAATTCATTTCGAATGCTGTGGTTTACAACCTTATTGTTTAGATTTATTTTCGAATATATGGGAAAGTAGAACTATATATATAATAAGATATGTAATTTAAATTAGTCGCTGCGCTTTAAATTTTTGTCATGAAATAAGTTACACTTTTCTTGATTTTTAAGCACTTTTTAAATTTTAGATTTGTGTTAGTGGTTTACATCATTGTTTTGTGATTTAGAAGTGATCACTTCAAATGTGTGTTTTTCTTTTTTGATCTTTTAAAAAAATATTAATCATTTTTTAATGAAAACTAGCGAATTATTCGAATAAATTCTAAACTATTTCCTAAAAAATTGATGTTGCAGAAGAAAGTAATTTTAGCGGTAAGTTTTTTTGCTAATGTATAACGAATGAATGTTTTTACGATGGATATAATAATTTTGCTTTAACAAAAAATGAAAAGCAATCTATTTAATGCTTCTCTAGTGCATTGAAAATTTTATAGTTAACGCAGTTTTACTACTTACTAATTTTCCAAGTTTATGGATCGTCATGTTTGTAATGATTATGATAATGAAAGGGAAGGTGTTAAAATTATTGAAAATGACCGATATATATTGTTCTTGAAAGTGAAATTAAAAATCTTTGTTTTGAAGTCGTATTAAATTCTAAGCTATAAAATAAATGTAGTAAGATTTCACACATTTGTAGTTTGCAACTTAAACATGTAGGTGAAATTATCGAGTTTTACATTAGTAAGGTTTAATGTACTTTTTTTTTTAATGGAAAATTAAAAAAAAATACACTACTGGTCATTCAAATTGCTACACCAAGAAGGCGACATGCTACAGACGTGAAGCCGAGCTGGCAGCCGAATGGTTAGCGCTCTTGCCTTCGGTTCAACAGGTCGTGGGTTCGAATCTCACCTTAAGCATGAATGTTTGTAGTATTTCGGAATCAACTTTAAGCCGTAGGTCCCGGTCTAATTAGCCCTCGTGCGCAAAAATGACCGTTGAGCGACAAACAAACCAACCAACCAGCTACAGACGTGAAATTTATACGAAAGGAAGAAGGTGCTGTGATATGCAAATGATTAGCTTTTCAGCGCATTCAGACAAAGCAGCCGCCAGTAGCAACACCTACATTGTGTTTAAATGAGGGAATTGTTCAGCCGGTTCCTCATACACAAATTGCATTTGAACGTTGTTGCCTGGTGAAAAGTTGTTGTGATGCCTCGTGTAAGAAGGCGAAATGCGTACCAGCACATTTCTGACTTTGATAAAGGTCGAATTGTAGCGTACCGGGATTGCGGTTTATCTTATCGCAGAGTATTGCTGCTCGCGTCGGTCGAGATCCAATGACTGTTAGCAGAATATGGAATCGATGGGTTCAGGACGGTAATACGGAACGCCATGCGGGATCTCAACGGCTACCTATCTCTAGCAGCCGAGAAGACAGGCATATTATCCGCATGGCCGTAATGGATCGTGCAACCACGTCACGAGCCGTGAGTCAAGAAACGGAATCGTTTGGAAGACAACTAGTGTCTGCACGAACAGTTCGACGACGTTTGCAGCAGCATGGACTCTCAGCTCGGAGACCATGGCTGCGGCTTCCCTTGACACTGCGTCATAGAAAAGAGCGCCTTCAATGGTGTGATCAACGACGAACTTGGGCGCACGAATGGCGAGACGTCATCTTTTCAGATGAATCCAGGTTCTGTGTACAGCATCATGATGGTCGCCTTCGTGTTTAGCGGCATCGTGGGGAACGCACACTGGCAGTGTGCATTCGTCATCGTCATACTGGCCCATCACCTGGCGTGATGGTATGGGGTGTCATTGGATACACATCTCGGTCACCTCTTGTTCGCATTGACGGTGCTTTGAACAGTGCACGTTACATTTCTGGTGTGTTACGACCCTAGGCTCTACCCTTTATTCGAGCCCTGAGAAACCCTACGTTTCAGCAGGATAATGCCGGACCGCATGTCTCGTCACCAAACGCCAGTCACTACGGTTGATGAACTGTGGCATCATGTTGACGCTGCATGGGCATCTGTACCTGTACATGCAAACCAATCTCTGTTTGACTCAATGCCCAGGCGTATAACTGCTGTTATTACTGCCAGAGGTGGTTGTTCTGGGTACTGATTTCTCAGGATCTATCCATCCAAATTTTTTGAAAATTTAATCACTTATTAATTCTAGTACAATATATTTGTCCAATAAATATCATTTTGTTATCTGCATTTTTTCCTGGTGTAGCAATTTTAATGGCCAGTAGTAGTGTATTTCAACAATGCGTTGAAGACGATTAAAAAATGCACGAGTGCTTATTCTGCATGAAGAAAAAGCGGGAGGAAAACTTGAGGTTTGTTTAGGAATTGCGTCATTGCTAATGCATCAACTAAAGGGCTTTCGTAGCAATGAAGTGGATTTGATGTAATTGTGACTGAGAGTACCTCGATAAGGATCATCAGGAATTTAAGAAAACACGAAAAAGAAATAACAAGGATCTTTGGAATGAGAATTTTTGCTACGTGTATCAAAATATTTGTGTATGTCTATATTTTTCTATGGAATTTATACCCTTTTATGTTTCCTTTTCAGTAAATTGCATTGTTGTTTTTATAATAATTTGGTTAACCTTTAACTTCGTTTAATGGGATTTCTTATAACTCACGATTTTTGTAATACTTTTGCAAGAAACGAATGTAATGCAACTTTTTCTGGAGAAGAGACTTGGCCATGCCTATTTAAAAAATATTTCTCTCAAATTTATGAACAGTATAAATAAAAATCTATGATTTAAATTAAGCCTCATAAAATTTTGTGACAAATATTTTAAGAATTATTCTTAACCCTCCTTTATATTACGGTTATAACAATTTTTTCAAAAACACGTGGCTAATATTACCCAATGTGATTATGACGTGATTCAGAATTATAAGTAACAAAACTACTGGTATCTTTACAGTTCATAAATTTTGAAATCTATTTATAATTTTTATCAAGTGTTTTTATGTATTCATTTTTGTGTCTGAAATATACTTCATTAAATAATAATATAAAAAAAAGAAATATCATTTAAAATTACAGTTTTAATAAATTGTACGATTTTCTACCAATTTTTTTATTTGTTTCTTAAATTTCTTAGAAGTGATACTATATTGTTTTAAACAACTATCTAATAAATTTAAAATCGATGTTTAATATTAATTTGAGTATAATGTTTGAAATTTAAATACGCCTTTTTTTCAATTATTGGAAATTGAAATTTTCGTACAACTTTCTTGTACACATTTTTAAAATAAAATAATTTTATTTCTTAAGAAATTACAACTAAATTTTCTTAACCTTTATTAATCTTTTTTTCAGCTTTTAAAAGGATTTAAATGGTTCTACAAATAACTTCGGAAATAAGTCTTCATTTTCATTAAATTTTAGCCTTCAATTTCTATTTATGTTTTGGAAATCAAGGAATATTTTTTTTCAAGAATAATATATATTTAATTCATTAAGAAAATTTTATTTACCGGTAGCCAACATAAAAAGGTACAAATTGTTTTATCCATAACTACAGGTTTTAAATAGAAAATAGTTTTATATATAAAATTAAATGAAAAATTTTTCTAACATTAAACTGATTACTTATGTATTATTTAATCCAATATGATAATTTTTTGTTATGAATTTCCAATCACTTGATTGCTCAACCATTTTTTTTTTCCTAATTTATAGTCTTATGTGTACATAGATTTATGAAATACATTTGTTTCAAATTGATTAAAATGTTAAGTGAATGAGAACGCCTATTATATTAAAAACATGAATAAAATGGAATCATTTATTTGTGTTTTAATGTGTGTATTAATATTATTTATATAAATGAATAAAATATTTCACACATTATTTTTTTTATAGGTGTTTTATTATAGTAATGGAAATTTGCTTTTGCACTTCTCTTTTTTTATCAATTGTTTATTTTCCTATTTTTAATTGTAGCACACATTAGTTTTTCATAAATTATCTATTGCTTAACTATAAATATCTATTTTTCTTCAAAAAATTTAATAATAAATACAATAATTCTTCAAAAGAAAAAAAAAAAGGATTTCAGTGTAAAAAGATATCAAATCTTTTTCATTTTATTAATAAAAAGTATTTTAATTTTTTTCACATATTGGGTAGGAAAAAATTAGCTCAAAATTACTTTATTTAAATTTTTTTTTTATCAATTTACCTAATAAACAGTCCTTATTCAATACATCTTTAAAAATCCCTTTAATTTTACCTGCTTTGCTATTTTTTTTTTCATTTTATCCCTATTCTATTGGTATGCAAAAAAAATGACAGATAATTTATGATTTTCACAATCTCTTTGCATCCATCGTAAATATTATTTGGCAAATATTAAAATTTCCATTTTGTAATTACCTTTAATTAAAAATGAAAAGAGAAGTGATATTTTATGAAAAAATTATTTAGAGATTTTAAATAGTTTCTTTTATCTTTTATTAATTCTCTGTCAGAATATATGCACGGAAATGATGGATTTTTATAATTTTTATTTATTAATTTTAAACATGATTTGTTGCATTGTTATAAATATTTTAATCATTGTATACAATTCTACTTGACTTTTATTATTAAAATTGAAATATAATGAAAAAGTTATTTTTGAGAATATAATAGTGTTTGCTTATTAAAACAGCATGGAAGTAATCAGTTGCTAATAAAGCATTTTTTCCAAAATGTTATGTAATTTTTTTTGGAAAAAATGCCTAATTTCATGAAAAATTTAAATTTTATATTTTCTGTATTCCATATTTTTCACCTTCCATTTTTTTGTTAGTGCCATGAGTAAGTATGTGTTTTTAAGCTTGTAAAGATATATAAATAAGTTGTGTGTGGAAAAAAAAAAAGAAATAAAATGGAGTTACATATGTTCACTTATTATTTATAATATGTATTCAAACTTTAAATGTTTTGTAGAAAAATACTGTATAATTGACTCTTTTTCATAATAATTATGAACTGTAAAAGAGTTCTAAATTTTTAAAAAGAATATTTTGTCATTTATAGGGGGGCAGATGGTGCCTCAGGGGGAGCAAGAGCTGGCGACCAAAATGTTACAGATACAATCTAAAAGGTTTTATTTGGATGTGAAACAGAATAGAAGAGGTCGCTTCATAAAAGTTGCAGAGGTAATTATTTGAAAAATTTATTTTGTAACTTTTAGTTGCATTTATTTAAAACATTTTTATCATAATCAAAGAAGCTCTATTGTGAAGATAATCCTTTTACCTTTTAAATGATGGAATTCTATTCTACTTCCTGTTTTTTATTACTACCTATAATTATTTTTGATTAAGATTTAAGGTTATATTTTATAATTTTTAGAAATTTAAAAGCTATCATTGTAAAAGTGAAAATATTGTTTACAGAAGATTAAAGAATTTTACAAAAATAATTACCTTATAAAAATTTTAATTTGTTGTCGGTCATCTAAGAAATATTAACAAATCTCTTTTAATATTTATTTTACTCTCAAAGCAGCATTTTATTAGTGATGTATCACAACCCAATGCAAAGTTAAAATTGAAACTTTTGAGGTCATGAAACTTTTGTTTTAAATACTTGTAATAAATAAAATTTATTTAACATTGCTTTCAATACATTATATATTTAAAATAGTTCCAAAGTTGAATCAGCAGGAACGTCATGTAATCTAATTAAGAAAATTTAGTACTGAAACTGGTTAATTACATGATGATAGTTAATATTGAAAAGTATTAGTTATATATATCACACATTTAAAAAAAATTCTGCAATTTTTTAAATGAAAACATATTTTGAAATTAATTTATGTTTTGGAAGATATGATTAATGTACCGTTAGAGCAAATTATTTTTAAAGCATATTTAGAGAAAAAGTAGAAAGAACTTCTAATTTGATTTAAAAGAGGAGGAATGAAGAACTGGGAATAAGTGAAAGTGATCTTGTGCTGTAACTGATGTTAGTCATGTGAAAGTATGTAACATTTCTCAAAGATCAAAATTTCATACCAGTTTTTATAAAAATGCTAAGGCTTAAAAAAATATTATCTTTAATTTGATCTGTAACTAATAATGTAAAATTACATCTTTGGAATTTTAATGTTTTCTCTTTTTTTAAGCAATCTTTTAAACTTTTTAGCTTGAGGTAAGTTATTTAATCATAATTATACAAGGATATCTACTTTTTGCCTTTACTTATTAATTACTTTAGAATTCATGAATTTTTATCTAGTTTAACTTATAGAAATTTCTTAGGTTTATGTAAAAAAATTTTATCAAATTTTTTTTTTTTATTTGAAAACAGAATTTTTATCTAAAAATATTACAGAAAACAAAATGCTGACAGTTACCTATACAGTTAAAATTGATTTATAATATTTGCTATGCATAGATTTTAATATATCATATGTTAATATTGAAAATCTATCAAAAGTTTTTGTATAAATAATTTATAAAAGAAAACAATGTTTTCAAACATTCATATTAAATTTATTATTTGGAAAACAGTCTAGTAAGATTTAAATGGAGTTATAATCTTTCACAGCAATTCAAAGCTTTTAACTAATTTTCAGAAACTTTGATCAATTATTTCATAAATAAATTACTAATTTAAGGAATTAAATAATTATTTATTAAGATTAAGTTAATATATTTGATGATTAAATATAATAACTAATGATAGAATATTTAATTTCTATAAACAGTGAAGCTTTATATATTTCAACTGTGGCTGAAGAAAATTTCAGTAGTCATGGGCATGTATTATTAGAATAAATATTTAGAATCACATTTTGGGAATCTTTCCACTGAAACAAGGAGGGGGGGGGAGATTTGCTTTTCCTGAATTATTTTGTAATATATTCTCTGCTGTGTAATATAAAGCAATAGTTTGTAAGTTGAAAATATATATTCAACAATTTCGCTACATGAAATTTAATTTTGTCTTGTGCAACTTTTAAAATGATGAAGTTATTAAATTATGTTTTATAGTTAAAAATCTATTCTAATATTAATTTATTTTTTGTAGTCTTGAAAGTGCCTGGGTAGCTTAGGGTTTGTGGATCAGAAAATTATTAAGAATTCTAAGAAAATGTTTTATTTTAATAGAACACGGTGGAAAACTTCTGAAAATTGATTTAACTATGTAAAAAAGAATTTGACTTCTTTATTTTTTAAGTCTGACTTTTAATTGGTTGAGATAAAGAAAAACACTTTTAAAATCAGAAATATGTGACTTTTCTAATGAATTTTTTTAAAATTTTCTTTGTGAATATAATGGAAATAATTATTTTGAAACATGCTATTTCATTATTTAAGAAAATCAATTGAGATAAAATATGCATGCATTTTAAAGGCAAGAGCATGTAAATTGTATAATTTTGCCAGCAAAAATAATTTTTTTATTATATAGGTTGGAGCAGCAGGTAGGAAGAGTAGGCTTCTCTTAGCCATGTCTACTGCTGCAGAATTCAGAGATCATTTAACTTCATTTAGTGAACTATATGCTTCTTTAGGTGAGTTTTTTTTTACTTAATTTATTAATAAATAATCTTGGTCTTTAAAATAAGTAATTATGTTTTTCCAAGCATACTATTGGTAAAAAAAAAAAAAATAATAAATAAATAAAAAATAAAAAATTAGGGGTTACTCAAAAAAAATGAAGGAAAATTATTTGATACACAGCTGTACATGGGCAAATAAAAGTTTTATGAAAGTTTGGTTGTTTAAAATAATCTCAAAAAATGTGAAGATATGTTTCACAGTGATAATTTTGTGTCTTTGATTAATGAGTAAAGCATTGTTTTTATAATACAGATTTTTCAGTATTTTACACTTTGAACGTCTGTTACATGCATTATTTTCTATAGATGTATGATTGGTTTACAAGAATTTTTTTTTCAATGCAGCTGGCGAATATGAACACAGTTCTATCGCCAGATGTGGATACAGAGAGAACAAAGAATGATAGGAACATGTACATAAAGTTCAGGATGCAAGTCTGAAGAGCACCTTTCTCGCCTTCCAATAACAGGAGTAGATGAAGTCTAGTTTTAGCGCAGGACATAGAGGGGGGGTTGTGGGAAGTCATCACCTGACCCCGCTGCAAAGGGGACAGGCACTGCTACTTACAATCTTGAGTTTGTGAAGATGTGCATTAAGACAGTCATGCGTTGTGGCCATGTGAAAAGCAACAACAGCTTTATACCTAGGATAGTCCGGGAGGGTACAGATAACTGAGTTACAAATTTTGTTCTTTGTTACTTTTTCTAAATTGGAAGTATAGGATTTCTTAACAGCTAAGTTAATTTTTGTGATGATTGATCTGTAGCAAACATCATCACAGGTATACTGCAGGATAGTGCATCCCTTCTTTGCTAGGCTGTCTGCAGCTTCATTTCCATTGATGCCACAGTGTGAAGGTATCCATTGTAGGACTATCGTTTTATCTCTTTCCTGGAGACTCCAGAAAAGGGATCGGCACTGTTGAATAGTAGCAGAACCGGGAGCTTCTTAGCAGTTAGCAAGTGCAAGTGTTGCCGCCTGTGAGTCGCAGAAGGTTGCAGCCCGATCAAATAAAGATGGTAGGACATTAAGGTTAATTAAAGTTGTTCGTATTGCTGCAACTTCTCCATCAAAAGCAGTATGTGTGGGACCAAGAGACGAGTAATGTGAAAAGTATTCTGAATGAATGTTGGTTCCTGTAGACATCTAGTTTCGAAACATCTGTATATACATGTATCCATTCATTTATCGTGAAATGAGAGTGGATTGTCTTCTTTCCTGCGCCTAGTAAGTCCTCAGTACAGTCCCTTGCCTTTGAAACAGGTTTTAGTAGATCAAGCCAATCAGGAATTTTCTGGAATTCCATTGAATTAACAGGAGGCATCAAGGGCTCAGCTGGAAGCGAGAAGTCGTATCGTAACATCTATTGCTCCTATCGTAACATCTCTTGCTACGCAAACTAAAGACTTAAGAGGGCTTCTACATCCAGTAAGCACTCTTGAGTTTTTAGTTTGCATGGAGAGGAGCCAGAAGTAGCCCACTGAGTACTATGTGGCATTCTTACTAGTTTCTGATAAAGTTTCAAGGCTGATTTCTTGATGTCATATTCAATGCTCATTTTGCCTGAGTTGGCAAGCAAGGCAGGAATAAGTGTAGACTTCACTGCCCCTGTAATCAGCCGCAAAGCTTGGTTTTGGATTCGCTCCAGTCTGACAATTAGACTTTGAGAAGCCATTACTAGTGGTGCACTGCAGTAAGTCATAACAGGTTAAATAAAAGCTTTATAAGTTGCATGGAGAGTTGAAGTGGGGCATCCCCATTTGACACCTGCCTTTGACACCTTTGAGGAGGCACTTTCTCTCTTTTTTTTTTTTTTGACATTATCTATGCGTAATTTCCACACAAGTTTTCGGTCGAAAATTACTCCTAGGTATTTGGTGCTCTCACTACATGGAAGTGCAATATTGTTGTAAAGTATATCCAGTTGTAGTGGTCTGAGGTAAGAGAGAAAGTTTGATATACTGTTTTTTCAGTAGTTACAAACATGTTGTTATTAATGCACCAGGAGTGTAGTTTGATCATAGCATTGTTTAGCTTATTTTGCAGGACCTTTCTTTGGATTTTGGGCTAGATGTCCAAAGGACTATATCCTCGTCATACATAAGTACATCTACATTCTCATTTAGCAGAGTGTTAAGATCATTAACATATATGTTGAAGAGCATACAGCTCGACACTGCTCCTTGAGGTAGCTAGTATGCAGTTGTTTAAGCCTGGATTTAGCTGTTCCATGTCATACTCTAATATATCGTTGTCTGAGAAAATCCCTGTAAAAGGGCAGCATTTTATCATTTATATTTCCCTCTACCAATTTGTTTATGAGCAACGATTTCCACACAGAGTCATGTGCTCCTTTAAAGTCTATGAAGACAGCACCTACAATTTTGCTCTTCTTCAAGCTGTCTTTAATGCTCTGTGAGAAAAAGGCGGCATGTTCTTCTGTGGAGCGATTTTTCTGAAAACCATCTTGTGAAGGATGTAACAGTTCTTTGGTTTTTAGAAACTATTTTAGTCTGTTACTAGTCTCTCCATAACCTTAGATGTGATACTGGTCAGTGATATGGGTCTGTAGCTATTGAGATCGGAAGGGGATTTATTTTTCTTCAGTATATGTATAATAGTAGCCTTATTCCAGATAGAGGGGATGGCATCAGTACTGTTCCAAATTTTGTTGAAAAGTCTTAGGAGCAATCTTCTGGAATTTACTCCCATGTGTAGAATAAATTCTGCAAAGATGTGGTCACAACCTGGGGATTTAACATTTTTTAACTGATAAATTGCCATTTCTAATTCAAAGTTAGAGAAGTCCTCATTACATACTTCGATTGCTGTACTATCTTGTGTTTTATCATTGAGTATTTTCAGTATTCTTTCTTGTTTCTTCATATTAGTCGACTTCCTTTGCTTATCAGAATAAGGGTTCACAAAGGCATTTGCAACCTCAGTCATCACACAACAGTTTGTTATTCAATTTAAGAGTTTCTTTTTTCATCTTAGTTTCTTTTGAGCAAAGTTTGTTTGTGAAGCTAAAGGCTTTTTTAGCATCTGTTTTGTAGTTTAAATTAGAAATAAAATTGCTAAAAGTAGAACGTTTTGCCTGATTTATTTCCTTGGCCAGGATATCTGCACTTTTCTTCCAGGCCTGTACTACTTGATGTTCCCTATGACTGAGCTTTATCTCTTAGCTCGCCATGTTCGTTTTTGAGGTCCAAAAGCCTGTAATTCCAAAAACAACAGTATTGTCTTCCTCGAGGTGTATATCTTTTAACAGCATCTATTGTTGTTTTGTTGATTGAAGAGGCAATTTTTTCTGGGTGGTTTTCAAAGTTTAATTTCTTCTCATTGAGTTCGAATTCCAAATAATCTGTAAAAGCACTCCAATCAGCCTTGCAGAAATTCCACGAGACCTTGATATGGGAGAGGTGACCTTGCTATGGCTCTTATCTTTCGGTTTGGTAAAAAGTGACCACTGCCCCCATCTTCTAAGACAGTTTTATGAGTCAGGTGATATAGGTCAGCAGAGACCATTAGTAAATCAGGGTTGCTAGAGGAATCACTATAATGGAGGAAGGTGTGGGGGTCTTTATTTTTATACACAAGTTCCAAGTTAGTAGAGTTCATGAACTCCTCTACTAATTTTCCAATTGAGTTATTGTCTTTGTAGCCCCAGATTTTTGAGTAGGCATTAAAATCTCCCATGACTATAGTTTTCTTAACAATGTCAATCATTTCAAAATTTGGTTTGTTATTTGGAGTGTTATATATGCAGAATATTTTGAAGTGTTGGCAGTTCATTCAGCAATTGACCCTTGCAATTTCCACTTTGTTGTCTGTTTCACCCATGGACTTTATTACTTCAAAACTGGATGTTATTGTGTCTCTAACACCAAAAACCATTCCACTGGCAACTTTTCTACTTTTTTCAAGGACGAATGTGTTGTATCCAGGAAATACAAATCTGTCCCTGTCTTCTTTCCTCTTGTTTGCCCCCATGATGTTCATACATCGATGTTCTTTTCTCCTAAGACTTTTAGGAGTTCCACTCACTTTGATTGTGTGATCCTGCCGGCATTCCACTGCAGCTGGCGCAGGGATTCCTGTCCACCTTTCATATCCAAATTTCAGAAAAGACTCTGTATCCGAAGAACTGTGGCGCCGTTACTCGTTTTGCACTACTCGGGGAGCACGTGTAGCTTAAAGAATGGTATGGATGCGAGTAACATCACTCCCTTGCAAGAATATTTAATATATGTAATTTAATTTAAAATCTACTTTATAATAGCTTTCCTTAGTTTAGTTTTAATTTAAAATTCGTATAACATGCTATATTTTTTGTACTAAAAAATGTGTTTCTACTAAGAAAATGAGCTGATTATTATATGTATTGCTCATAAATAAATATTCTTAAGTTAGGAAAATGATTAAAATCCATAGTAGATTTGAAATCATTTTGAAGTAAAAATAATTTTTTTAAGAGGATAGAAGTTATAGGGATTTTATTAGTTAGAAGGAATTGCTTCTTAAAATTTGAATAATTAACATCATATTGATGTGTGTATTATTTTAAATATTTTTAAGAAATTAAATTTAATTATTAACTTTTATTAATAAGAAAAATATTTCTGATTATTGTTTTGCAGTATCTTCTCTAAATTATTATTTGTTTTAAACACATACATTAGTCGCATTTCCTGAATTTTATAATGGTTTTATAAATTAACATGTGTTTAATTAATTGGATAGATTTTACATCTTTGTGTATAATTTAAAATCCAACACAACAGTTTTCAAATTTTATTTATTTTTAATACATGTTTTGTAATTACTTTTGTTTTTATTTTATTTATTTATTTTTTTTTTTTTGATAGAAAAGAATAAAAATATAATTCAAAATATATTATTTATTCATTAAATTATATTTACTTGTTTAATTAGGTCCTCCAAATCCTGATAATTTACCTGAAGATGGAAAATTAAAAAGTGAAGTTATGGTTAAAGATAATAGACGTTATTATTTGGACCTCAAAGAAAATTCTCGGGGAAGGTTCCTAAGGGTGAGGATAATAATTTTAACTAGTTTCCTTCAAATGTTTATGATGCCAATTTTCTTTTATTCTTGTGTATATTTTATAATAGTTTTTTTTATCTAATTATTTTTCCATTTGTTAAATTTCAAGTTTGGTGAAAATCTTTTTATTTATTAAACAGTTGTTTTATACATTTTGTTTTAAATTTTTGTTTTTATGCTTTAAAATTGCTTGAGAAGTCTTTAAACAACTTAGGGGAAAAAATAAATAAATGAAAGTTTGCTACATAAACTGCATTAACTCCATTTAATGTTCAAAATTATATTTACTCCTTCCATTCTTCTTTAATATAAATTTTGGCATAAAATGAAAATTTCATTTATTTTTTTCAATATTGAACATTTAGTTATTTTCCAAAATGTATACACTTAGAAGAAGTTCATCTAGATTCCTAGCTTAACAGTGAAATTGTAAGCTGAATTGTTAGTTTTATGGTTTTGAGTTCAAAACTTCATGATCTTAACTACCACCTCCAGCATAAATGTTAACAGTGGCTCAAATTCCGCTATAAATAAGAGCAATTTGTTATATTTGTTGTGGTCCAGTCAGCCTTTTTATCCATGTTTTATTAGTTTTGCGTAAATTATTTGCATTTTGAAAATTTATAATTCTTATTTTTACTAAACTAAACTTGTTCTTAATTAAATTCTATGTTTTTCTAAATCTAACATATTTTTCCTTGAAAATGTTATGTTTTCATTACATTCATATCATTTTTACTTTATATTCATTTACTTGTTTGATTATTAAAAATATTGGAACATTAACATTTTCAATTTCAATGTATATAAGTATGTCATTTGTACCATTATTTTTCTTGAATGTCACTTTCTTTCATCAAAATAAATATGGATATGAGATTGAAATTGCCCTATATAATTTTTTTACAACTAACATCATGTTGCTCTTAAATGATTTGTTTAATTGAATATTTCTGTCAGGTTATGATATTTTATGTTAATGAAATTTAATGGTGCTAATTCCTTTTGATGTACCAATTCTTGTATTAAGAGTTTTGTTTATTATCTTTTCACCCAACATAATAGCATTTATAATTTTTTTAATTTTTTTTGTCTTAATATTTTAAAATTTTCAATAAAATATTCGGAAAACTTGATTCAGCATGAGTTTTTAATATGATCACTATATATATAGATGGCAGCACGATCGATGTTAAATTTTTTGTACTCTTAACTGTTGACTTGTATAAACGTTTCAGGATCTAGTTCAGCTACAATAATTTCATGAAAACTCAGTTTGGTAATATTTAGATTTATTTAAAGGGAAATGAAGTAATTACCAAACAAAAATAAACATGTTGGTCAAGTAAAACTGGCAATTTTAATTGATTCATTTTTTATTTGCTGCTTTTTTCTTTGTATTGTATAAAATTCCTTTGAATATTAATATATAGAAATAAAATTTTTGAGTTAAAACATATTTTCCATGTTTCCCTTCATGAAAATTACGTATAATTCAATTGCTAAAAATTTACCATACGGTCACCCTTGGCGAAATTTTCAAGAAGTCACCAAGAATGACCGCATGCCGAATTTCTGATTGGGAAAATGGCTGAAGTAATAACAAATATTTCATAGATTGTTGGTATCTAACAATATGCTCTACTAATTTTACAATATTAACAAAAAACGGAGATTTATAGATTTCAAGCATGAATGGTAAAATAATAAAATTGATATGTTAAATTTTCCATAAAATTTTTTGGTTAAATTTTATATTAATAAATTTAAATCAGTAAATATTCATGAGAAATTGAGGACAAATAGGGTTGACAAAATATTAGTTCGCCGAGTTTCCAGTAAAAATAATCGCCAAAAACGTGCCTAGGGTGATTGTACAGTAAATCTAATCCATTCAATTGAATCAGGGTAAATTTGTTTATGAATTAAATATTAATAAATTTAAATCAGTAAATATTCATGAGAAATTGAGGACAAATAGGGTTGACAAAATATTAGTTCGCCGAGTTTCCAGTAAAAAATAATCGCGAAAAACGTGCCAAGGGTGATTGTACAGTAAACCTAATCCATTCAATTGAATCAGGGTAAATTTGTTTATGAATGAAATAAAGATTGAAATAAAAATTATTTAATATGCCTAGTGGAAAGTGTCTTTTCAATGACTAATGGACTCTTGAAACTATATCTAACATCTTGAAATACTCAATAAATTAATAGATTGGAATCTATTGGAAATGTCTAAAAACTCTAAAACTGCTCATAATTTTATACAATGTATAATCCAGTATTATATAGAATGTGGATTATTTAAATAAAAATTTTCTGTTATAGCTGTAAATTCATTAAAGGCTTTTGAAATCATTAATTTTAACTTAAATAAAAAAAATAGTCTCATTGATGTTTGCTATTATTTATTTTTATTACTTACAGAAATGAGTGAACAATATTGCATGTACATAATTATATGCAAATTTGGTTAAGAACAATCTTTAAAGTAAAATAAAAAAATTTCAAGTTAATGTCGATACTTCCTGGAAATTTTTGAGTTGACTCCTGGAATTTGATTCTTGGAAATCTGTACAAACCCTGTTATATATATATATAAAAAAAAAAAAAAAAAAAAAGCATTTAAAGAAACCCGTGTAAACATTAAGAAGTATTTTACAGTATAGAAGCATAAGTTGTTGTTGATCATTTCTTGAATTTTCTGAATATTTCAAAATGTACTGGATCATTTTCTAAATAATTTGAATCAGATTGTTTAAAACCTGTAAACCTGCAGCATTTATGTTTTATTTTAAATAATTTGTTGTTACAATGAAAAAAAGTTACTGTGAATTAATTATTTACTCTTTAAATTAGTGTATGTTTTTATTACTGAATTTGCTATTGTAAATTTATGGAATACTGCAACATTTGTATCCGGTGTTGTTATAAATTAAGAATTAATAAGGCACATAGAATTTTTATAACTATGTATACCTACTATCTTATACAACACCAACCCATATTGCATTATTTAGCAACATCTCTGAATTCATTCTTTATATATATATATATATATATATATATATATATATATATATATATATATATATATATATATATATATATATATATATATATATATATATATATATATATATATATATATATATATATATATATATATATATATATATATGTATGTATATATATATATGTATCAAACATTTCTTCTCATTTTTATAATTTTTACCAAATTTTTATTTTCTTGTAATTTGTCAGCTAATACTGCAAGATGTGACTAATTAATGTTATACATTAATTATGGAGCACACAGTTTTAAGAGTGTTTTACTCAAAAATAGTCTAAAATTAATCCTTAACTAAAAATTCATCATGTGATTTTAAAATATCTGTAATCATTAGTAATTTAATCAGCATTTAGAGACAATAAGTAAATGTAACATTAAAAATAAAACATAACATTCCAAACTAATTCAATATGAATTGTATGAATGTTTTTATTCAATTCAAATTGGAATTAGCATTGATTTTCTTTTGTAGATATCTCATGAGTATTAAAAATATGACTATTTTGATTCTGATTAATCTCAAGATTTATTATTGTAATGAAAATTGCTTTTTTAGTTCGCAGAGCGATTATATTCTTATTGTAGCAGTTAGAAAAATTATTCCTTTATAAAATATACTATGGTTTCAAAAAAAGTTATACATTTACCTTTCGAAATAGTAAATCTATTTTTTTAAAAATAAATTACAAAGCAGAGAAATTTGTTAAGTAGCATAGGCACAAAGCTGAAAATGCAGTTTTATACAAGAACATTCTCAAATCTATAACGCTTTCATTTCGTTTTATTTAGAGCATCTATTTCTACTGATTGCTAAATACTCTCATACATGAAGTCCATCATATATTTGAAGCATTGTCAAGTTGATTGATACCTGAGCTGCTTCGAACACTGTGGTCTCTGATTAGGTTAAGGAAGAGTCCTGTACCAATCAGACTTCTGCAGTTCCATGCGTTCTCACAGTAAGGTAGTAACTGACTCCCTTTTCAAATACAAATTGACCCTCAGCCTATATTGCTTGACTTTGGTATTCTTATGAGAACTGACTTCAAAACCATTGTAATACTTTTGGGTTATTAGGAACTACTGTTTATTGTTATTATTTCTTTTATCCTTTGATATCATGTATTATTATGTAATAAATACATTATTTAAAACAGTAACAATATTATATTCTTTTTTTTTTTAACTGATAAGTAAATAAGTCAGTTTGTATTTTTTAAATTATCTTTCTTACTCATTCTTATCAAATATTAGGTTAAAAAATTAGTGACCAAAACTTAAGCATTGGAGGATTATTGCTGTTGTATTAACTACTACGAAAAACGAATCAACAAGATTAAATTATTATTTTTCTAACTTATTTAATATTTTTTATTATGTTTAATCAAAGCACTTAAGGATTTTGAAGTGTTATTTATGAACAACTGGTATCCAATATGTGTATCTGTATGCTGATAAAATTTGTTCTAAAAGAAAAAAAAATCAAATGAAATTTGTGCCACTTCAAGATTTGAAGATTATTGTTGTTCATATTGATTTTTTGTGGAAAGCATTTATAATCTAATTTTAGCTTATAAAATAATTTTACTTTATTTTTTCACATCTATTGGAAACATAAATAGATTTTTAATAAATAATAACAATAAAACATTCACAAAGAATTGGCTTTAGTTTGCAAATTTCTTGTCTTAGTGCATATATGCTTTTCTTCCTTGTTTTTTAGGTTTCCCAAACTATAGCAAGAGGTGGGCCTCGTTCACAAATAGCTATACCAGCTCAAGGTATGATAGAATTCAGAGATGCTCTAACTGATTTATTAGAAGAATTTGGAACTGATGATGGAGGTATGTTTTTTGTTTTTTAAATTTATAAATAACATGAAATTTTCAGATTATTGAAGAATTTGTCTTCTGTATTGTACTGATTTTTAGTCCTGATAGATAATTAATGTCCTGATTAGTAATGTGTGCTCTAAGCAAATTTATAATCAAATTCCAAACCAAGACTTCTTTAGATAAATCACCGACACCATGAAGACCTTGTATATCTAATGTCTCACAGTGAAATAAAATCTATTCTTTAAATTATTTAATTTATATTGCAACTAAATACAATAAGCCAAGCCCAGAGCTCTGCTTAGCCTCAGCTTATCAATTATAATCTCTCTTCTATTAAGTTTGATTATAGCTTTTTTATAGTTATGTTAAACTTACTTTTTTAGTGATGCTTTTTTCCCCCCTTTCTTTCTCTTTTAGTATCCTTAAAGTTTGTTAGTATTTATTTTAAAATAACTGACTCTTCTTTTCAGAATGATACTCATCAAAATCCATACGTAATGATAATTAGTAGATTGAAATCCCTAACAATTAATCACATGTATCTATTCTAACAAAATAGAATTACTTCATTTCCATTAGAAAAAAAAATAGAAATGATTTTATTTATCAAAAAGCATACATTTTAAATGCTGTATCTCAATTTATGCTTAATTGTTTCTATCAAGAGGTATCTAAAGTTTTGGGCTTCTTTGATTTCCTAGAACAATTTTTTCACCCAAAATAATATAATTTTGTAGTATAAAATGTAAGAAATGTTAGTTTTATATTTTCTCTCAAAAAATATTTTAGAGGAGTAATAAATATTTTTATGTACTGATGTAATATGGAGTCATTTAATTATTTCAAAAGATATTTCTAACCTGATCACTTAAATTATCCATATAATTTTTAAAAATAGAGATTTATTAACATATTTGATATATTTATTTATTTATTTTGCTGAAATCATTTTGTTTTGAAATCCCGTTGCTCATATAAGAACATCTCATTTTGAATAATATCTTTAGCATTCTTTTTAAAGTTTGGAATGTAATTCTGATTTTTAAAAAGGAAAAAATAAGAAATCTCTGTTAAATTAGATGTAAAGCTTTTTGATAATCTCTTAGCAATAATTTTCACAATTAATAAAATTTGTTTACCTTTTCACTTAATGGAAATTGCAATTAAAACAGACATGATTAAACACTTCTCAACTGTCAGTCTAATAATTCCTTATAGTCCTTGTTTTATAAGGAATTATTAAACTGAAATTCATGAAAATGATAATGAAGATTTTGAAAATTTACAATGTACTTATTGTTTATTAATCAAATGAATTGGTTAATGAATGAACTTATATGTGTCAAAAAAAATGATTTATAGGGCATGTTAAACTAAGAAATTTGTCTCAATTAATAAATCAAATAAATCATTTGTCTGATGTTTGCTAAGTAATTCTATAAAAGTTTTCATATATTTGAATTAAAATTATTTAATATAAGTCTAACTTTCATGTAAATTTCTTCTTAAAATAGCTCTTATCACTGGTTTGTCTAATAAAACATTAAACATTTCCACTTAGTTGAAAAAAAATTTAATGTTAGCAAATCAAAATGAATAATCTAGTTCAAATTATTATAAAAAAAATAGTTAGAAATCTTTACAATTATGGAATATTTTAAATAAAATATTTGGAATACTTTGTCAAATTGATATCTATAAAATGAGTTCTGTGAAAATAATAATAAAATGTAAAAGTTTCATTAAAAAGAAAAGCATCACATTTCTTCATTTACATGGTCATATTTTTTTTCTTTAATTTTATTCAATCATTTATTGGTCATATCAAATGTTTGACAGAGTGCAGTAAACTTTTTTAATTCAATAATTCTTCAACTGGTGAAGCAAGAGCATGTATACAGATTTAAACAGGGATCCAAAGAGAACTGATTTACTGCTTAATTGGTTTCAAATAATTCTTCCAAATGAACCAATATTTAATTCAAAGAATATGTCAGTTGTTAAAATTATCAGATATATTACAAGGGAGAAGCAAATTTTGTATAGGCTAAACCTTCATTCTATAAAAAGGACTTATCTTGTGTTATTTGTATAGTGATAGTATTTTGAGATGTTTTTCCTCAGATATTGAATTCAGAATTTTATCTTGATTTCTTTACATCAGTTCATTCTTGATGCTTTACTGTGAACTTAGGATCCGAGGTATGATTTCAGTTAGAGGGAGCTCTTCTACTGCAAGCCCAGGACACTTAACAGATGTCCTGGACTTGCTGTAAAGTCATTGGGACAATCATTAGCACTAGCAACTTTTTGAATTGCTTTGTTGATGGACTCAATTTTTAATCCCTTTGTTTATGTATTAATCTTGTAAAAGATCAAAAATATTTTTCTGTTAGAAAGTTAAATGTGTTTCCTCTTCACTTACACTGTGTGAAACTGTACTTGTCCAATCTAATCTGTATAATTTGAAAATTCAAGGACAAGAAAAAATAAAAATTAAAAGTTTCAAATAAATTTATTGTAAAAAGTAAAAATTTTGATTGAAAAATGTAGTCTCACAAAAAAATATAATACTGGATTGCTTTTTTAAGATAAAGTTTTTCCTTCGCTAGTTTTAGAAAAATATATTATTTAAAAAAACTTAAAAGAAACATCAATTAATGATGAAATTAATTTTTTTCAAGCATGTTCTTTTAGATTTGCTTGCCTGGTTATAAAATTATTGTTGTAAAAATATAAAATTATAATACAAAATTATTGTATAGGTTTTCCACTTAATTCTTCTGGAACTCTTTTGTGTGTGGTGTAATTCAGTCCTAATTATCAATTCTGTTATAAGTGTTCGCAGCAATAATTCTATTGTTAATATTTTATTGAATTATTTGTACATTGTTAAAATGATACATTCTTTTTCAGAATTCAAAGGGGAATTACCAGAAGGTCAACATATGAGAGTAGAAAATAAAAACTTTTATTTTGATATTGGTCAAAACAGCAGAGGAATTTACATGCGTATATCAGAGGTAATTAATTTATGAATGGTTATTCTTAATGTTTATATAAATGAACTTGAATGCTTTACTAATTTTATTATATAAAGAACTTTTGGAATAAATTATTAATCTGAGGATAAAAGTTATTAATCTGAGGATCAGGTAATTTAGATTTTTATTTCTATATGTATTAATAACCTTTTAAAATTATCTTCATTAACTTTCTCAGAATTTTATCTTTAATTTTAATATATCAATACAAAAAAAAAAAGTTAAATAGGTTGTTAAATTAAATATTATAAACTTTGCTATGATAATTTATTCCATATTTATAAATTTGGCATGATTAAAGATAACTGTTAGAAAGATAAAGAGACGTAAATTTTATAAATCATCTTATAATGCAAATTAATATTAATTCCAATAATAACTTTGAACTTATTGCTTCAAGTTGTTCCAATACTAGTTGCTATTAGTGATTTGTTTGTTCAGTGGTAATTTTCTTGTATGGTATAATAATTGCTAGTATATGAATATGCTTACATTGTACAAGTAATTTGTACATTCTCTTGTGAATTAAATTTGCCATTAGCATATGTATAATAAATGGTAACCATATTCTTTCAGTGTCTTCAGTTAAGAAGAATGTGAATTGAAATTCATTCTATTTTGCGCTTTATCTTAGGTATTGAATTTCATCATTTACTGAATAAGTTGGCCTTCTTGCAATGAACTTCTTTGAAATTAAATCAGTGGTTTGGAATTATTCAACATTTATGAATCACATGTAGCCCCCATATGATCAATTTCGGTTTCTACTTGTCTCTATTTCCTAACAATTTTTAATCTTTCTTTAAGTAAAATAACCTTGCATTAACTTAAATGAGTTATTTCAAATTTTATAGCAATAAAATCTAGTCCATTGCTTTTAAATATGCATAATTATGTTGTTTTTTTTCCTAGCTGATGTATTTCTATTGTCATGTTACCAATTTATTTATTAATGTTTTATCATCCCTTCTAATATTATATTCAGACTTCATAGAGGATTGGTCTAGTTTTCAAATAATTACTCCTAAGTTAATCAATTCTACTCTAAAAAGTATTTGTCATTTAAGATTTATTTCTTATTCAAATGATACTATGTAATTATAATTGGTTTCAAGCAAAATTTAACAAAAGTGTAAACATTTGTTAGTAACAAACTTATGCTTTTAATGTATTGTAGCAGGCCAATATTTTCAATTGTCATTTAAATTATTTTTCATAAAATTTCCAATTGTTTGAAAATATAATAAAATTCACAAATAAATTGTATTTTTAATAAGAAAGTGTTTTTTTTCCCTTTAATATTTTTTGTAATTTTATTTTTTATATCTGAGAGTATTAAAGTTTATTTTACAAGTGTTGTTTTAGTTGCTATGTGTGTCCTTAGATTAAAATTTTTTTAAATATGTGAATTTTTCAGGTTAAAAGTAATTTGAGAACAGCCATCACCATTCCAGAAAAATCATGGTCCCGCTTTCGAGATATATTTGCTGACTATGTAGACAAGATGAAAGAATTGTCCGAAAAAACTGCTACAGGGGGTAAATGAAGTTCTCTCTAGTGCCATCCTGAGCAAAATCAATTGTACAAAGACATTAGTAGTATGCGACACGTTCTTTGCAGATTCCGACTGTCCCGCTGGTGATTGTTTAGGTGCTGTTATTTGTTCCCGGTGAATGAATGTTTTCTTTGTTGCGTCGCTAAGAGATAAATATTAAAAAATATATATATATAACAAAAGCTTTGGTTCAGATTACTCTGGGCCTAGTCTCTCTATGGACCAGAAACCCGGTGAAAAATATGGATGCTATAGCATTGTTTGTTTTATTGTGTATTGGATTTTGATTGTTCTTATAAAGTATGAACACTTGCAAAAGAAAGCACCTAGGCTATTTGTCAAAATACTATTTTCAAAAACTTAGTTAAAAACAAAAAAAAAAAAAAAATTATTCTCTTTGGAATTCAAGTGACTACTCCTACACTGGACTGGTGATCATTTTCAGAGCATATATATATATACATATATCTTTGCTTTTACAGATATTTAAAAGATTTGTTAATTTTATTTAATATAAAATTGAGTTTGTAGCTGATTATTTTTCTACATATTTATATGTATGCTATTGCTACAGATATTTTATATCTACTTCACTCAACCTTTGTGAAAATCTTACAACACCATAAATTTTAAATTTAATATTGTTGTTGTTATAAACATCCAGTATTATAGTTGACCATTTTATTGTTAACAGATTGAGGTGAAGCTCTTTAAAACAGTTGAGTTACTGTCACTCATTAATATTAAGATGGATAAGTTTGAAAGGTTCAGTATTTAATATTTCTTTTTAATTTCATAAATTTGAATTCCATTTGCACACTCATGAATTTAGTGATTACCTCTGCAGTGTAGTTTCTTGTTTTATTGTATCAAATTATGTATAGAGCTAAATTTGTAAAAGATTTCTGTACAGAGGAAATATTTCCTTATTGTTGATGTTAAGGATTATTTATTTAACTGCTTTAATGTACACACACAAATTTACTTAAAATGCTGCTGAATGTTGTATCCTAGTAATGCATTGATATTTATCCATTGAAATTTATTTGGGAAGAGGATTTGCTCTTATTTAACTTTGCGTTTCTAAAGTCTCCGAGCCTTCAAGCAGCTTGCCGCTGCATTTTATTTGCTACCCAAGTCTTTTATATCATGTTCTCACTTTTATAAAGATTTTAGACACGTCTGGATTATTAAATGAAGCTGAAGAATCATTGTGTGATTATGTGCTTGGAGGCTGAAGTAAAACAAAAAATTTCTGTGTATCAGCTCTTCTTAAAATGACTTTCTTGATTCAATGATTATTACTCCTGTTATCTATTTAATAAATTACTAGTTAGTACTTGTTAATGTCTTTCAGCAAATGTATAAGTTTGTTGGTGCATGTGCTGTTGAAACTTTAAAATTGAGATTTTGGAAACGCAACTTGCTGTTTAACAGTTGTTTCTGAAGTGTAAACTGAGCCTCTAGTCACCAGAAATTGCTGGCATTTCAAATCACATCATCGCTGTTCAAGTTTTAAGAATGTAGAGTTGGATGCAGCACAGAGAGAATTATTAAAAGTTTATATAATGCTATTTCTTTCTAATTATTAGTTTCACAACTTTCCTATTCGAAACCTTAAGTTTGTCCTAATAACTTATTGCTTCTTAGGTTTGTGATGAGGTGCTAGTGAAATCTGTTTTGGACTTGGCGATGTTTATCTGCTTCAAGACTATGAAACAGGGAGCTGTTTTTTCAAAAAGTTGTTGCCTGTTGCAGAACTGAACAGTTTACTGACCAGAAAATATTGTTCAGTGATATAACCCAAATCAAAATGGGGAAAATTTGAAATAATATGTATTTTCTCTTAAAAAATAACAAAAAACAGGGGAATGGGATCAGTGCAGATATTATTGAAAGTGAATATTACATTCACTGTAGCTATAGCCTGTTGTAAACTTACTAGCAGTCTTTCTCTGTACATACCAAAAGTCTTTTCAATTGACTTAAAAATTAGAACGAAACTTTGTACATTTTTATGGACAGTTAGAATTTTTCTTTAATTATATTGTTCAATGATATTTAGGATCCATAAAACAAATATATTAATTTCTAATATGCTGTTATATTTTGTATGTAAATATTTGTGTTTTAAGTGGTTTTGTCTATACCTTTTCTTTCTGTGAGCTCACCTATTGAACTTGTGTATTATTAAAAAAAATTGTCATTCTTGTCTCGTAATTTGAAACCTTTCTTGTCAATAACCAAAAAAGAAAATATTTTATCATTAGTTTTATTTTGTTGACATGAAGTCAGAATAATTCGCTCTATATTTTAGCTTGGACACAAAATCTTAAGGTATTTAAAAATTGATTTTTCTTTTTTTCTGGAATAGGAATATTTATATAGATTGCTTTTATTTACTTCTGAGATTTAATGTCTTTAAGACTGAAATCTGTTGGATTGTGGATAATGAAAGTCTTGGAAAAACTTAAATGTGTATAAAAGATGTTATTAACTATCAAATTTGACATTATTTTCTTCGGGATAGTTAATGTTTGAAAGAAATGTCTGCAGTAGTTAAAGATGTTAGGTGAGCTGCACCTAATTTTAATTTCCATGTAAAACTTTGTCAAATGCTATTGTTACATAAGCCTGACAGAGTTATTTCTCACACCGGCCATTATACTTTTCTATTAGCAGTTACTGCCAGGCTGCTGTTTTTTTATAAAATGGAATAAAACAAACCCTTTAATTCTAAAACAATTAAAAGATGATTGGAAAAAGTTGTGTGCTTTTTAGTTGAATGTGTCCGCCCTTTTGAATTTCTTATGGGGTAACATAGCGATCACACTGCCACTCTAAAGTATGATTTTACTGCTCTATAAGACCAGTGAATAAGCGCATATAGAGAATTTGAAACATTAGTTATTTGTTTGTTACATTGTTGTAAAATACATGTTAGTGCAGCACTCTTAGATTTGTTCCATTGGTAATTCTAAGTTTATTTTAAGTTGAATGAAATACACTTGCTTTTTTGCAAGGGCAGTTGTAAAGAAAGCTTTCTTATAGATAAATGATTGTAAACCCGGTGTTTTATCTTTGAAATCATGTTTAAACTAGATTCCATTTTATTTTTAAATGTTATGAATTTATATATTTTTAGGAGTTGTTTGTTTAAATTTTTTCTTCTTGCTGAGATATAATTTATTATTTTTAGTTAGAATATTTTTGTTTGCTGAAGAAATTTATGAATGGTATTGTTTAATTGTGTATACTATTATAAAAATTATTGCTTTTATAACAGAGTCAAAATTTTCAGTAGTTATTTAATCCAATCTTATAGTATCAGAATTTAGTTTTATATGGTGTAAAATGCTTCAAGAAAGGGGTTTATCTGCCCTTGTGTTATATTATTATAACTAACTAATAATGTTTATTTACTTTTATTTCACCCACATCAGAGCTTTTAAGGAGAGATTAGTGGGAATACTGTTAAAACTGCACAGTTTTATGACTTATGTAAAACCATTTGTAGATATATTTGTGAAATTTTATGTAACTTACTATGTTTTAAAAATATTCCTCTATTTTTAGTCTGTTTTTCTTTAACAACATACATTTTACACCATTTCATCATTTCAGGGTTGCCAACTAATAAAATTTTCGATTTTTTATGATCTAACTTTTTTTTCTCTCGTTAAAATTTCTTTTAAAAATGTGAAATTATGCACAGTTGACCATTACTTCTAGATTGACCAACAAGGAAATGTTAGTAATTGACCCTTTTCAGCAAAAATCGTTATCCATTAAGACGGTTCTTATAATTTTTTAAAAAAAATTTCATTCTGTAAAAGTTATTTTCTGAAAATCAATGCAATGTAAATGTAAACAAAAGCTGTACTTTTTAAACTTAAATATTCTTTAAATTAGCTGCATATTTTAATTTTCAAAACTACAATTTTAAGCTTATTGTTAATCAGTAGATGTATTTATTGAGTGCAAAATATTTTAAAAGATTTTAACCTTTAAATTATATATATACATTCACATTTAGATTTCATATAGTTCATGGAGATTGATATGATTGGTATAAATATAAAAAGGCACTGGAAACTTTTACTAGCATCACATATACAAATATTTTTGAAAAAAATTTCAAATTTTTGATTACAATTAAATAGTATTACTTAATACATGTATAATGTTAAAATGAGCTTGGCTACTGTGGTATATATTTTAAAATTTGCCTAACTTGTTTAAACATAATTTTATAAATGTTAAAAGTTTAAGAAATTGTTAAGACAATATTTTTACCATACACTTTTTTTTTTCTTTTATGAGTTATAAGAAATATAATTATTATTATAGATCATGAATTGCTGATCCCTGCTTTAATAAATAATAATACTTATTATAGACCTGGAGCTTTTTCCCCCTCCAGATATTGAAATGTTTATGTGTAAACAATAAAATTATAATTTTTGTCTCCATTGACAAAGATTTAAATGCAGCTACATTTTCTACTGTTCTTCCATCTTTTTTAACAATATTAATTTGTTATTTTAACAACAGTTCAAATTACTAATATCTTTTTAAAATGTTTATGATAAAAATTATTTATTTATTATTGCTCATTGACGCATTTAAACCAAAACATGCTTTACATAAACATGTCTAATATTTAGCATAAAAGCAATAAAAAACTTTAAAATTTATATAATTATAATAAATGTTATTAATTAATTGCTCTATTGTTTATTTTAAAATGCTTTAGCTAATTACAGATATATATTTAATAGATTAATGAGCTTTTTATATGTATGTGTTAAATTTTCATTGAAACTAGTTTTTTTCTGACTTAAAAGAAAATATAAAACAGTCAACCATCTTCTTACCTAACTATACTTTTTTATTAATATAAGCAAACAAACACCTCATGGAATTTTAATTTAATATCTATAGTAAGAATGTCTTATTTTAAAAATTTATACACAAAAATTAACTGGTATGAAACTTAAAGAAAATATCTGAATGATTTATCACCTTGTTATTTATTTACTTTTTTCATTCTTGCATTCCTTAATTGCAGAAAGCGTCCTCATTATTTTCTTGGCATGTAAAAGTTTCATAACAATGCTTTTATAATACCCTAAAATTTCACACTTGAATTACTTTTAATTCTTGTGTTCAATTTTAATGATTCATGATATTGTTAAATCATTTTAATTTTTGGTTATTCATTCAAAAATATAATTTCCTTTTTATTCATGTATGATTTCTTATTTGTTTTCGTATAGAGAAAGACTTAAATTAGTATTTTATTAATCAAAGAATAAATACTTAGTATATCCTGCATTTCTCCATTTGAACTAAACATGGAATTATATTCTAGATAATTGCATAATGAATTCAATTACCTGTATAAAAAAGAAATGACATATTTTTTATTTAGTGTTATTTCTCTATTAACTCAAAGTAATTTATTATTAAAAAAAAAATTATTCAAAATATTCTTGTGAAACTGTCATATATTTATTTCAATGAACTGCCAATCAATCTCCTCCTTATTCTTCATATTGTCCCATTATAAACCTTTTTTTTTTTTTTTTTTTTTTTTTTTTTGGATCAAGGTATATGCAGTTTTGCTTTGCATATTAATTATGTTCTTGGTTCAGTTAGTTTAATTATTTTTCAATTAGTTTAAATTTAGTTAATTATTCATTCATAAAGTACATCGATAGTTAAAATTTCTTTGTTATTTGTCTATTTGACAATCTCATTTTTGAAAGTTAATCAAAATTTTGATTCATATTTATGAATAGATTCATATTGTCTAAGCAGAAATTCTCATAGAAAGTATGAATTTAAATAGATAATAGTGCGCGTTAAGGGTTTTATTTCACTTGTACCAATGTGATTCATTTAAATGCCACTCGACAAACAGCTCTTTATATTTTTCTTCATTTTAAATCCATTTGAATTTTCTAAAAATTTTCAAGTGTGAATTCCATATAAAGCAATTGTTGAGCAATTTAGGATAATTCAGTCTCTTTTACTAGTTCCAGTGCCATAGTGTTTCTTTATTTCATAATTTAACAAATATATAGCCAGTATTAAGGAGGTTTAACTAATCCACTTAATTTATTTTTAATCCTTAATTTTTAAATTAGAATTATTATTTTCAAAGAAAAATTATATCAAATATTAAGCATTTTTGAATTTTACCAATTGTTTTATATTTTATGTGTTTTTAAGCTTAAAATATGAGTTGTATACTGCAATTATTTAAATGATAATATTTTATTAATTTACTCACTAAAAATCTAGAAAAATAAATGCATTATTTTTAAACTTTAAGTATAATAAATTATTGAAAGATGCAGGCTACTCTCTATCTTTAATGAAAAAATTCCATTTTAGAAATAAAAATATTTTCTAAAGGACTTAAAGAAATGTAATGTCTATATATAATTAATAATCCAATATTTTTTTAAAACTTTATTACAAGGTATAATACTGTATGTTTAACATTGATCCTATTTTTTAAATATTGCATATTTTTTTTTAAAGTTTTTTTATGTTGGCAGCTATGAAATTGTGTTTTGTTGTAAATGTTACTTTATCAAAATTGTGAAAAGAAAGAAATTAATAAAACTTGATGTATTCTTTCTAAAATTTTTTTGAAAGAATTGTTTTTTTTTTTTTAATGATGATAAATTGACATTTTTTAAAATAGACTATTTAAGTATTATTAGTTACATTTTATAAATTTATCAACTAAGGATTGTGATTAATAGTACTTCTGAGTTTGAAGAAATTTTCTTTAAACGGTGAATTCATTGTTAAAGCAGAAAAAAAAAATGTGATATATTGTAAAAACTATGCTGAAAAGGAAGTGACTCAAAGAAAGATTAACTACTCTTAAAGTACTTAATTAAATCCAAGCATGTATTTTTTTCTAAAATTTGTTTGTTCTGTTTGAATAGTTTTGAAAGGAGTCAAATTTATTGTATGCTATTAGATGCAATTTTAAAGTTTTTCTTTGAAAGCATTGAATAAATGTGCATATTTTAAAGTTCTTAAATTTGCAGCTTTGTTTCTTCATTTTCGTCTTTTCTCTATACACGTCTGGATTTAATTTGCTTTATTTGAATGAGGTGCATTTTAATTAATTAAGTCGCAAACATCTATTTTGTTCTTGTAATATTTCAAAGTTTTATATTGTTTATTCAGTGATAAAAACTATTATACAAAATATTAAATGATAAAAGTAACTGTTCATATAAATTAAAAGAATAACCCAACCACTATTCAAAGATTTTAGTATGTGAATACTATTTTATTTTAAATATTTTTTCTTTCTCTCTCCTTCTTGTAAAACTGCAATCCTCATTCCTGTTAATATCTTTCATCCTGGCTAATAAGGTCTTAATATTTTTTCTTTTGATTGTTTTATTTCATTATTTTAAATATTAACTTTAGAACATTTATTCCTTCATTTTTTTTCCATTATAATAAATAAGAATACTGTTTTCTTAATGTTAAAAAAAACGACCAAATAAAGTCACATTCATTTCGAAATTACATTTTACACCATTCCATAATAAAAAATTAAAAAATGACATGAAAATATGGTTGTATTATTTTTTTTAAAAAAAATCAGAAGTTAAAACTATTATTCTTGGTTGAAACTGTTATTCTTGGATCCTGTTGGATAAAGTAATCTTAAAATAATTTTAAGGACACAGATTATAGAAATATTCAAATTTAATATCTAAGATGATGAAACAGTTTCTTTACCACTAATATTACAGGACCAAATATATTCTTAAGTGTGCATTAGGATAGTAAATCCTTGAATTTAATTAACCTCTTGAACTTCCAATTTGTTTTTTCATTGCTAACACAAAAAATTTAAATCTCAAAAATTGCAATTTTTTGTCAGTTAATTATTTAAATGGTAATTTTGTTATTTTTTTAAATTTTTCATAAATGGCTATACATTTCTCATGAATGTTAAATTTTTCCTTATAAATATTCAATTGAACTTTTTAATTAAAATAAGTTTTCAGCAAACATTGAATGTACTAAATTTTTTTAGTGTGTATGTGTTTGTTTCACTAATAACCCCCATAATTCTAAAAACAAGTTAAATTGAAACTGTAATTGCACATTTTAAATTTTTATGGGCTAATATTTATGTAACATTTGTATTACAATATCTAGAAATCATTTATGCAAAATTCAATTCCATTTGCTAGATGCAGCAATTCTAAAAAAATGTCATTGGTCTCGTATTCCATTATGGTGCCAAAGTTTGTTTTACTGCATATCTAATGATATCAAATATTCTACTTGAATATCATAATATTTATTTATTATTTTTTGATGAGAATTTATTGATACATTTTCATTTCACCTACAAAAAACATGTTTAATTTAGTGTTTTATTCATTTTTGCTAGCTTTAAGATTTTAGTTTCCAGCAAGTTGTAAAATTGTTGGAAAACAGTAATGCAACAGTAAAACTTTGGTGCGATCAGTGACTTTGTGCACTCTCAAACAAAGCAACTGAACTGTGTCTATTTCAAAATTTTATATAAATGTAAGTACATTTGTTAGGTCAAATCTGACTGTCTTTTACCGCCTTGGTATAACCAATTGCCGTGGTGATTTGCACGAGCACCAGTGTAACCCCATTGACAGTACTGTTATTTGATCCAGCGATTATAATTATGGCCTGATACTACCCGAAGCTTATGTTATTGGTCTTATTTAAACCTTGATATCAGTCATATTTCACTGCTATTGTTACAGAAGCATTTATTTGATCAAAATATATACAGCCATATGTAACTCTAATAAATAACGAACGTCTGCAAACATTGCCGATATATATTGACACAAAAATTCCTTATATCAGATTATTTTCATGTATAAGCGTTCCTTCTTGAGCTACGATCATCTTAATTTCATTCTAACTAAATCCTTGAATAAGCGTTTTTTTCCCCCCGAAAAAAAAACAAAAAAAAAACACGATTCGCACCAGAGTTTGTATTACAATTCAATTGTTGTGTGGTTTTTCACTTGAATAATATTTTCAAGAAAACTTGACGAAAATTTCTTTGGAAACAGCGATGTATCATGATCAGTGACTCGGATTCAAATACTCATTGTCGAATGACACAATTTATTTTTTTTAAAAAAAAAAATGGATTTTTCAAGGTATTTAAAACAGGCTACCTTAAACATAATAATAATAATCAGAACTTCGCAATCCTATACCATTGCTCACCAATAGTAATTGTTGATCATGTCCTCTCCTTCCTTGAATTGCACTTTATAGCTATTGGAGTCCAACTAGTTAGGAAAATATTCCTTTTGATGGAATCAAATATCTGTTTTAAGAGGATTAATGCATGTTGTCTATTCGTTGGAAGTAACTTCGCTTTGCTTGAGTGTTGGGTCGGAGAAAGTTGTTTAATCAGAAGTGGTCATCGTCTCTTGACTGATATTCCTATTACAGGAAATTTGATTTAATCCGTCAACTAATGCGCACAGCCCAAAATTCTACAACATGCTGCATGAGCGAAATCAAATTCAAGAATTAATGGTGAAACGAATATATAATTGTATTAAAAGATATATTCTGTCATAATTTAAGGTGAGAGCAAATCAAACTGCGCTACAAACTCAAAAATTCATTAATAAAATAATTATAACTATGACCAAATCTTTATTCAGCCTTGATAATAAAGACATTAAGGTGGGACAGCAAATACAGAAATCCAATCAAAAAGAAAGAATATTATTTTTTGAAATATTTTTACTGGGTCATGACCAGTTTGTTACTGAATAGAACAGGCAAATTGACCACTAGTTTATTAGTTTGTGGCTTCAATTTCCAATGAGATTAGTTGTTTATAGTGGCTGCAAATCCTTTTTGAACTATAAGTTTTTCTGTAGACTTAGTCCTAGTGAGCAAATCAAATTCTGCCAATATTATGTATGACGAGCACAATTAGTAACTTTGCAAATTCAAAAATCCGGCAATAAAATAAATATATTCGAAACACTGTTTCGTCATGTTGTATGACAACTGTATACATCAATGCAATAAATTTAAAACATAATTACTGAAAGAAAATTTATGATTGTCAGAAGATCTTTGTCATGCTATGAGAGGAATGACAATGTGCAGCAATACTACTAATTCCCTTTACGAAAGAAAAATCTGAATGTTTATGAAGCGAATATTTTATAAAACCACAAATTCAAGTCCATTATAAAAAAAATTAATTTCATAATCGAAATTTTTTCATGTAATTTAAATAAAACATGCTAATTAAAATACTCTAAATACTCAATATACAGAATAAAAGAAAGTGCATAATGTGCGTGCCACTAATACTTAAAAATTAATCCAGGTACGAACAAGGAAGGTTCCAGTTTTTAACTGAAGTAATATGAGGGTTGGAAGTTTCACCCTCTAGAAATTTTTAGAACAGCCCAGAGCATTCGGCAATATTCTATAATGTTCGAAAATATTTTGGAATATCTCAGATCATTGTGGAAGTTCACATTTCAATGTTGTGGAATAATCTAGTACATTGTAGACTATTCGAGCTTTTTTCATGGATGGAGCTACCTGTTGGTAGTTAGTGGTATATAAAGCATGATCTGTCACGAGTTTGAATGTTAGTTTCTTACTATCAAAGTGCACAGGAATAAAAACAAATAGTGATGAGTGGGGAATACAATGATTGAATACAAATAAAAAAATAAAGTGTGTTCCTCAATAAAGAGATTTCTTTATGTTTTATTGAATGCTTCAGCGTAAAAGAGAAGTTCTGATTCAAGACGGCAAAAACAAAAAGAGCAACCCAAAAATGAAACAGTCGAAAAGAATACGTTGCTTACAACAAATTTCTCAGTTACAATTAAAAAAAAATGAAACATTCTTATAGACCGGATCAACTACAACACTCGCGAAATAATTTACTTGGATGCATCAGGTGGCGCTGGGAAAATGTTTCTAATAAATATTGCTGGCAGAAATATGTGCTAAATAACATCACACTTGAACTGGCATTGTTGCCACACTTATGGAAGGAGGACGAACTCCCCAATCTTCCCTACAACTACCGTTGACTATAGATGAAAAACAGTTCTCGGTATATAATATTTCAGGAGCATCTTGATGAGAGAACTTCTAAATAAGCTAAAATTGAATGAGATAAATGCACGATGGCTAATAAACATTCGCCCGAAACCGTGGACAAAACATTACAAGACTTACAAGGAAATTTTGAAGTGATGAAAGAAGTTCTCATATTATCAGAATTTTTTCGACAAACATTTTTAGTTATCCCCAAGTCGACATCAGCAAACAAATCAATGCATGCTTTAAAAAAAAAAAAAAAAAAAAAACTTATTTCTAGCCACACATATAGATATTGCGATTAACAAAAATATGAGCTCTGAACAGTCGAGAGATGAAACAGCACATTTTGCTCTAAAAAAGTTTTCAAATAGACGAAGACACATACCTTATTGACCAAACAAGCGGCTTCATTAAAGAACTCAACAATGATTTCGAGAACATAACCACTACTGACAATGAACTCGTCGATTAAATTTATCCAAACATTGTTCATTACTATTCCAATCCGGATTGGCTATTTCAGAGCGCAATTTTAGCAAGTAAGAATAATATCAACTTTAATATTTAAAAGAAAATTCCCGGTGAATAGATAATATTCAAGTCAATAGACATTATGCTCAGCGTTGAAGAAAGTGTCAGATTCCCTACAAAATTTTTAAATTCTTTGCAAATGCTAGGCATGTTAGTACATTGCTTTCGATTGAAAATTTGATCTCCAATCATATTACTCGGAAATCTCAAATCATTAAAACTATGTAAATGGAACAAAGATGATTGTCAAACAGCTATCGAATAACATCATCAAAACCGTAATTATGACTGGAAAGAACTCACGCGGAATACCACTGATCACGAATGAGCTGTCATTGCAATTTCCAATCAAATTAGACTATAGATTTACAATTAACAAAATGCAAATAAAAACTTTGAAATACTGCAGTATCAAGCTTAAAAAATTGACTGCTTTTCTAATGATTAACTATACGTAGCTTGTTCTCGAGTAAGAAATTCAAAAAATTTATACATATATACCCCGGATAACAAAATAAAAAAATGTTTTTATAAGGAAGTGTTGTAAATGGAATCATTGTAGTTAGGATATATTTTTTATAAAATATTTGTACATCTCTTTTACATTAAAGTTTATCGTTTTATTCTCATATTAGCTCTCTGAGCGAAGTCGGTTACCCCAACCATTTGAACATAACTGTTTCGAAACATTTTGGCTTGAACAAAACAAATGATCAAAAAATTATAAATACGAAAAAAAAATTCTGAGTGGTTCGATCACAAACTGATTTGCTTCCAGTATGTAATCTTTTTAGGGTAATAGATACTTAACCATATGGTAATTCATGCTTTTGTAAAAATAATAGCATGCCATGTTTACAAATAGGAATTATGCATGAATAATTCATAGAATGGTTGTATTTCTTCATCAAAGCAAATTTATTGATTGATAAAGTAACATATTCCAACCATACATGTTTTCCTTATATTATTGTGCTGTAACATTTTTGATAATGCTCATATTATTGATTAAAAAAATTTTTATTTTGGACTAATTGAAATTCATAAAAAAGAAACAATAAAAATTGAGTGATAAAGATAAATTCGTCTGCTTATTTCTATCGATATATTTAAATAATGAAGGCTGCACAAATTGTTTGCACGTCATATTTATTTTTAATGAATAATATACAAGAGCTATATAGAATAGATTCTCAGCAGTTTTGGCCTGCTAATTCAATTTCATTTTTAATTGAGCAATATTTCATTTTCTTATTCTTATTTCGAGGAAGAGTACAACTAAACTGATGACCATTCCAAGGACCCAGATGAGTAAAACGCCGTAAATATTTTCCAATCCAAGAGGCTTGAGGGATTTATCCGTGTAACTGGTGCAGAGTTTCGACACCTGAAAGGCAGATTTGAACCATTTTCCTGACAGGTCTGCCTCCACGAGACGAGTTATCCTTTAAATTTAACAAGAACTTCATCATTTCAGCGATACTTTTTGTAACTGAGTTCAGTATATTTACAAGAAAGGGAAAAAAAAGAACATAATCAGAATTGTGAATATTTATAAAAAATAAATCTTGTTTTAAAGCATTCATTATGCTTCAGTGTAGTATATTAAATAAATTATAATTCAGAAGTTTAATGAGTGGAATGAAGTGCGCTAACAAACATAATCAGTATCCAAGTTATTATATTTCACGATGTCAGTTCTCTTATAGTTGATGTATAAGATTTTATAAGGAGCTGAATATACACTACTGGCCATTAAAATTGCTACACCAGGAAGAAATGCAGATAACAAAATGATATTTATTGGACAAATATATTATACTAGAAATAACAAGTGATTAAATTTTCAAAAAATTTGGCTGGGTATATATATATATATATATATATATATATATATATATATATATATAGATTCTGAGAAATCAGTACCCAGAACAACCACCTCTGGCAGTAATAACAGCAGTTTTACTCCTGGGCATTGAGTCAAACAAAGATTGGATTGCATGTACAGGTACAGATGCCCATGCAGCTTCAACACGATGCCACAGTTCATCAACCGTAGTGACTGGCGTTTGGTAACGAGCCAGTCGCTCGGCAACCATTGACCAGACGTTTTCTATTGGAGAAAGATCTAGAGAACGTGCTGGCCAGGGCAACAGCCGAACATGTTCCGTATCAAGGAAGGTCCGTACAAAACCGGCAACATGCGATCGGGCATTATTCTGCTGAAACGTAGGGTTTCTTAGGGCTCGAATAAAGGGTAGAGCCTAGGGTCGTAACACACCAGAAATGTAACGTGCACTGTTCAAAGCACCGTCAATGCGAACAAGAGGTGACCCAGACGTGTATCCAATGGCACCCCATACCATCACGCCAGGTGATGGGCCAGTATGACGATGACGAGTGTACGGTGGCAGTGTGCGTTCACCACGATGCCGCCAAACACGGATGCGACCATCAAGATGCTGTACACAGAACCTGGATTCATCTGAAAAGATGACGTCTCGCCATTCGTGAGCTCAGGTTCGTCGTTTATCACACCATTGAAGGCGCTCTTGTCTATGACGCAGCGACAAGGGAAGCCGCAGCCATGGTCTCCGAGCTGAGAGTCCATGCTGCTGCAAACATCGTAGAACTGTTAGTGCAGACACTTGTTGTCTTCCAAACGACCCCATTTTTTGACTCACGGCTCGTGACATGGTTGCACGCTCCATTACGGCCATGTAGATAATATGCCTGTCGTCTCGGCTGCTAGTGATAGGTGGCCGTTGAGATCCCGCATGGCGTTCCATATTACCGTTCTGAAACCATCGATTCCATATTCTGCTAACAGTCATTGGATCTTGACCGACGCGAGCAGCAATACTGCGATAAGATAAACTGCAATCCCTGTACGCTACAATTCGTCCTTTATCAAAGTCAGAAACGTGCTGGTACGCATTTCTCCTTCTTACACGAGGCATCACAACAACTTTTCACCAGGCAACAACGTTCAAATCCAATTTGTGTATGAGGAACCGGCTGAACAATTTCCTCATTTAAACACAATGTAGGTGTTGCTACTGGCGGCTGCTTTGTCTGAATGCGCTGAAAAGCTAATCATTTGCATATCACAGCCTTCTTCCTTTCGTATAAATTTCACGTCTGTAGCATGTCGCCTTCTTTGTGTAGCAATTTTAATGGCCAGTAGTGTACTTAATCGAAAATATTACCATTTTGTGTCACCACTTGTTCAGCTATTTAGATAAAATGAACCTATATTATTATATCTACTCATGAAGAACTTACATTTTACCTGTTTTGGTATCTAATATAATGCTTAGAGAAATCACTAATCAACAAATGGAACCATATATATATATGTGTGTGTGTGTGTGTGTGTGTATATATATATGTGTGTGTGTGTATATATATATGTGTGTGTGTGTATATATATATATGTGTGTGTGTGTGTGTGGATATATATATATATATATATATATATATGTTGTATACTCCCGAGAATGCAGCGCCACCGCTACTGTGTCCCCCACTTGAGCTCCTCTCATCTACCGACACATTGCCCGGGGAGATGAATCAGCGAGGACGTAGTAAAAACGCTCCTGTAATCTAATATTTTGTATTATTAAATATCTTTGTTAATTATTATTCAACCCATATTCAGCAAACCCCTAGACATCCCTACTACAACATTATATACATATATACACACACAAATACAGACAGTATGTTTAACCTCATGGCAAAGCAGCATTTAAGGATATTACCAACAGTAGGAATGTTCATTTTTCTCAAGCAAGCAAGCAAAACGCTTTCCCGTTTAGTATGTTTTGCTTCCCTATAATATTTTCAAGAGGTAGGTTTATTTTTTCAGATTTTTTTCCGAATGTTTACAATTGTCCAGAGAATGTTCTCTGTAATTCCATACTTTTCGGCAATTTTCAACTTTCTTTGTTTTTAATATATGTTTTTACCTACTTCCAGAACAGAATTTTCTTTTACATCAACTGATGAACACGTTCGTTTCTTTAACTTTCTTCAAGGGAATCGGCGGCCGATCAAATTATCTAGTGGTCAGCGTGCCTGATTGCGGATAAGGAGGTCCTGGTTTCGATTACCGGTTCGGGCATGGATGTACTTTCTCTCTCTCTCCTGTCTTTGTCCTTTCTTAGCATGAATGAGGTGTGAATGGTTGCCTGCCCTGTAAACGGGTACCTATGGCATGTGTGTACTGAGAAAGTCAGACTCCACACCAAAATATTGTTCAGTTGAAAAAGTGAAGCAGCGCACCCCATATTGCCAGCCTAGCTGTCACACGACAACAAAAACAAGGGAATCGGCTCAATCTCTCTCGACAAACGAAACTTCATACATTCATTAAAACTTCACATCATACATTATAACTGTTATTTTTTTTTTCCTTTCTTAGATCGTTTTGTCACATCATAGCACAAAACAACAAATGCGCGTTTTAACCGTAGTGTTCTTCCCATTAATGCCTACAAGGTATCTTTTAATACTGAACCGAGGATGCTCTACAATTTTGTGAATCACTTTTTTCTCTCTATCTCGTTCCCTTTTCGAGCTAGGAATGCTAACAGTTTTCCCCCTGATGGAACAGTAGTCTGTTTCATTCAGTAGCGCATGGCTGGTTACTTTACTATACCTAGACATCACTTTTATAAATATAGCAGCAGCCGTTCCGAAGTTAAGAAGGTGGCAAGGGACTTTAGTGGATATATTGTATATATAAAAAAATTTAATCAATTTTCTTATGATTCAAAAATATAATTTTATCAGAAATGTAAATTCTAATTTTAACCTACAATTATTTCTTCATTTTTGTGATTTTTAGTAGAATATTGTTTAAAAATAATATGAAAATAAACTAGTTAAATAAGCATTAAAATTAGCTTAATCACACTCCTTACCTTTTTGCTACTTTTCCAAAAAGTAAGAAAGTGCTATATTTTTAAAGTTTTTCAGCCTAAAATTTAGAGAATACACACAAATTGAACCACATGATTATTCAAGATTCATGGCAATTTATTTTCTGATATTAATGTCATTAAGAAATTAGATTATTTTCAGAAATATTTGTCATGATAATATTTAGAGAGTGTATTTTTTTAATAACAAATTTGCTTAAAATAATTTGCTTATTAATGTTATAATACTGACACGTTTGAAAATGTTAACATATTGACATAAATGCGAATTTCATTTTTGATTACATTTGAAATTAAAATTATGGGTCAACTTAAATTAATGTAACCAGCACAGTTCATTTAGGAAGGAAAGATATGTTGCAATACCTCACACAGTTTATAGATAGAATTTATTGATCTGAGATTATGCTTATTGCTATAGTTAACTGTTTCACAAACGTCAAAATAAGCTACGTAACGAAATTAAATGAAAGGTCATTAAAATGTGATTAATTCCAGAAAAAAATGATGCTGAAATTATTAGCTTCTCAATTTTGTACGCAGTGGTTCATAATTTCATTTTTCGTGACATTTTAAAGAATATAAATCAAAGCTGTTAACGTGTAATAATAATACATTAGTATATTATAAAAGTATGTGCAAATGAAATGGATGAAAAATTACATAGCAATACAGTAGAGCTCTGATTATCCTAATCGATTGGGACCGAACCCTATTCGGATAATCAGTTAATTGGATTTTTTCGAAAAAAAGAGGTGTCCATTTTTAATTAAATAATGTACGTTGAAAACGGGAGAAAAAATTGCATATTATTAAAGGAAAAGAACTTTAACTAATTAATGAAAAGGCAACACTTTTACATGCTAAGTTATTTACAAGTGTTGTACATTAATGCAATATGTATGTACAGTGCTGTAAATGAATGTAATTGCTTAGTAAATATCTGAATCAGAGAGTGAGCTGTTTCATCCATTTTCGGGCAGCCAAGTCACGCACCAGCTTGATAGTGAGAAGTGTTATACTCAGGTTTACGCTCCATCCATTTCAAATCAGTTTCAAAGTCGAAAAAGGCTTTACTAGCTCATGGTCTCGTGTCTGCTTCAACTTGGACATTAAGATCATCTTTTTCTTCGACACTTTTAATAAGTTGACCATGATTTGCAATTTGAAATATAGCAATTTGAATAAAGGCTTCAATCATAATCCATTCTCCTATATCTGACTCACTAACTTCTGAACTTCCAGGAATTTTCACATACATACACACACAAAAGAATGTTTCTAAATTCCTCAAGTAAAACGTTATTCTAATTTTCTCAGCTCTCTTACGCTTTCCCTACTTGAGCTTTTAATTTTTTCTTATTTTCCTTCTCTTCTTCAGTCGAATTAATTTTTCTGAAATTCTGAAAGCGATTCGTTGAAACGGAGTTCAAATATTGGAGTTCTACAGTATTTCTACATTATCCATTGTATCGATTTTTTAAAAGTAACATAAAAACTTCTTATTATATATAGAAAGATGAATAACAGAAAATTCAATATACTGTATTTTTCTATCAAATTTGCCCAAATACAAGAATCTTTTTTATGTAATCAATTCATCTAATAAGACAATTCTACTAAATGACATATGTGACTATAGAACCTCGGAAACTATATAAAAAATTAGCAATAAATAATGATATAACCAAATTTAAATATTTTTTAACTGAAAAGAAAAATTTAATAGTATGAAAAACACAAGTTTTCTTAAATGTACCAGATTAAAATTTTCTTATTTTACAATGAGAGACTTACCCAAAGTTGAATATTTCTACAAAGGTTGGTGGCAGTCTCTTGTGAAGAGCCATTGGCAGAGAAAATGGATAAAAGTGCTTCTCAGACACATGAAAGTTGCAAGCTCCAAACTCCATGAAAAATTTCTTCAGATGATTTTTAATGATGATATGACCATGGATCAGACAATACTCTTCTTTTTGGACTTTGTTCAGCATCTCATCAGAGAAAGCATCAGCGGCCGACATGTTCCGGGAAATGTACTTCCAAGCTTTTTTGAAGACTGGGTTGCTGGATTCCTATTGTAATAAATAACACGAGGAATTATTGGACGCGTGTCCAATCAAGTTGAAAGGGAATGAAACCCAATTAAATATACATACATATTCACTTGTTTATATGATAAGAGAACTTAGATCTGACTATATTTCGTGTGGAAAAATGACGGTTGAATGCCCAACCAACATAAAACCTGTTAGCAATGGAAGCGTAACATAAAAAGCATGCTCCAAATAGCTTGAAATTTGCTCCATGCGTATACCGCGATGATGATAAAAAGGGATTATGATTTCAGTAAGTATTATTGCCTATCAACAATAATGAGAGCAATTTTCACAAATTTGTCTGCGGCTGCTTGTTGCCGTGGGAACAAAAATTTCCTTTTTAACAGGAAGAGCCAGAAGAAAGACAACAAAGTTACCTTAATAAATTCCTTGAAAAGGACATCAGGTATGTATGTATATACAATACCACGAATTCATGATGTTCCTACCCCCCTGAGAGGAAAAATGTTTGAATAGATGGCTCTGTCGCCTTCTATTATGTAGAGATGCTTCACACTTTAGATTTTGTTTCGATTGAGGTAGGAATGGGATAGCGTTCCAGAGGTAGGCCCAAAATCAGATGGATTGATTGTCTTGATAGGGACTTTAATACTATTGGAACATCTAATTGGAAAAGTGCTGCTGAATACAGACCAAGATGGAATAAGCTCATTGAGAAGGCCAGGACCCACACAGGGTTGAAGTGCCATTGTTGATTGATTGAGGGAGGAAGCTCTTCCAACTTTTCGATGGAACATTAAGTTCCTTTAGATTTCTTGAATATAATTCATTGTTTTGAATTTATATGTAATTTTTAATATTGTGTGTACCATATGTGCTTATTAAAATTCTTTTTGTTTGTAATATATGATCTCTTGTTTACTTTCCCGAGCAGTGTTTTGAATGCCATCTTTAGATTTTAGAAACTATTTAGATTATAGATGTATAAAATTTCTTCATGGTGCATCGGCCGGGAAAGGATCATATATTATTTTTGGTACACACATGATAGATTATTAGATTCGAATTTGCGAATTTCCTTGATTCATCTTAAAATTTGGATTATTGCCTTTGCACCACCCGCGCAAAAACAATCAAGGTAGGATTTTTTTTTTTTTTTTTTAATTTTTTGCATGCAAGATTGGTTGAAATCTAAAAGATTAAAAAACAGCTCCTTTGTGAGGAGTGCCGTTACTAAGTTAGTTAATCAGATCGAACACTTAATAAAAACGGAAGAATTTGATTTGTTAGAAGAAAGTGTAAATCAACTTACCCATAAAAGTGAAACGTTGGGAGAATTAGATAAGCAAATTGAAAATTTATTCAAAGTAGAAGAATTCGAAGCTGATTTGCCTGCTATTCATGATTATGCCGATAAAATATCACTAGCTATTTTCCGTGTTCAAAAACGATTAAAGCAAAATAACTTTGTAAATGTTAACTCCTCAGAAACACAGAACTTTAATTCAAATCAAAACTCTTATTACGAAAGTAAACAAGTAAAGTTCCCTAAATTAAACATTCAAAAATTCTTCTGTGATATAGAGCATTTTACTAGTTTCTGGAATACATTCAAAGTTTCCATTGATGAAAATAACGGATTAACAAAAATATTGATAAGTTCAACTATTTAAAGTCATATTTAGGTAGACCAGCGTTGATTGTTATTGATGGTTTCGAAATATCGGATGATAATTATGATTCAGCTGTGATGATTTTAAAAGAACGATTTGGCCGTAAAGACCTAATAATAAATCATCATATGAACAAATAGTTAAATCTCTCCCCCATATACACTGGTGTGCAAAACTTAAGCAATAAGTGTTTTTTCGGTCACAGCTCCCCAACAAAGTATAAGATAGCCATGAAATTGCAGTATAATATGCACGTAATTCAATAAAAAGATTATTTGCATGCAAATTTTCGAGATAAAACGTCATAGGTGATGTAAGTGTACGTAAACCTTGTGGGTAGGCGCGCGAAGGTCAAAACTGTGATAAAAGGATGAAGAGCACCGTAGTTAAAGACATTCGCTGTAAGTGCAAGTGATTTGCTTTGTAGAACATGTTTTTAAGAAATCATTTAGACGACTTTACTCGAAGAAGAATGATTGGGAAGCTTGAGGAGGGGCGTTGTGTGACCAGTGTCGCCGAAGAGTTCGGGATCAACAAAAGTGTTGTTTCTCGTGCTTGGAATGCCTTTAAAACTAATGGTACAGCTATTCGGAAGGTTGTTGGTGGCCGTCCAAGGAAAACAACACCAAAAGATGACAGTTACATTGTCCTCCAGGCGAAAAGAAACCGTTTTCAGTCAGCGAGAGCAATATCTCAGCAACTGTGCACAGCCATAGGATGACAAGTATCAAGTTTACAGTGTACAGGCGCCTCCACAAAAGTGGCTTATTTGCTAGACGTCCTGAACTCTGCATACCTTTAAAAGTTTGCCATCGGCGGCACCGTTTAGAGTGGTGCAGAGAACACGAAACCTGGACACTTCATCAATGGAGTTGCATTCTCTTCACAAATGAGAGTCGTTTTAGTGCTACAAGCGATTCTCGACGTCAGTTGATCTGGAGAGAGGTTGGAGCTCGATTTCATCCTAATAACATAGCGGAAAGAGATCGTTACGGTGGTCCTGGAGTTCTCATCTGGGGTGGCATTATGTTGAACGGGCGGACGGAGCTTCAGATCTTCGATCGAGGTTCTGTAACTGGAGACCGCTACGGCAATGAGGTAATCCTACCCCATGTGCGTCTATTCCGAGGGGCCATTGGACAAGACTTCATATTTATGGATGACAATGCTCGTCGACACCGTACTGCTAATGTTCAAGAGCTACTGGAAAGTGAAGATATCACACGAATGGACTGGCCAGCTTGCTTTCCAGATCTAAATCCCATAGAGCATGTGTGGGATGCATTAAGGAGACGTCTTTCGAGACGACAGTATCCTCCTGGTAACACCCATCAGCTGCAAGAAGCGTTAAAGGAGGAATGTAGACGTTTACCCCAAGAACTCCTGGATAATCTGGTGCTTAGCATGGAGAGACGATGCCAAGCAACAATTACAGTAAGGGGAGGGCATATCCCATACTAGGGAACATCTGCCAATTGTACTTGTGCTTCTTCAGGCAATCATGTGTAACGCCACTATATGTCAAATAAAGCATTTTTTGTTCCATACCCTACTTTAAGCTTTATATTCATTTCTGCGCCATCATTCTTTTACCATCGTTTAAGTACAGAAAAATGTACATCATATTCAAATTTCATGTCAATCGGATGATTTCTTGTAGAGTTATGACAAAAAACGCACTTGTTGCTTAAGTTTTGCACACCAGTGTACGAATAGCATGATATTTTGAGATTAAAAAGAATGCATGATGAAATTAAAATTAATGTGAGAAGTTTACAGTCTTTAGAAGTTGAACCTAAATCTTATAGTTCAATGCTTATTTCTGTTATATTAAAAAATTTTCCAAGTGATTTAACATTAGAATATAACAGACAAAATATAAAAGATTCTTCAGCTCCCGATATTTATAAATTGTTAAATTTTATCGAACTCGAAATAAAAAGCAGAGAAACTTTTCCACATTCGGAAAAACTACTTGAAAAACAAGTCAGATCGGCCCCACTCTTGAAGGAGGAAAAATCTGAATCACCCACTTACACCTTTTCGGTAGTTTCTCGAATTAATAAATCTTGCATGTTTTGTAGAAAAGATCACCCGGCGGAAAACTGCAGCTTGAGCAGCGAAGGAAAAAAAAGCTTTCAGCAGATGTTTTTTGTGCCTTGGAGTAAAACATAGAATTAAAGACTGTAAATCCGGACTGATTTGTAACACGTGTGGAGGGAAACACCACCAGACTATTTGTTTTAAGTCATCTAAGGATAAAAATGATGAGGTTCGGGAATCAGAAGTTGACCGATCAATAATTTCTGCGGTTTCACATAAAGAAGGGAATACAATATCATTAAAAACATGTTGTGTAAAAGTAAAATCAAAAGGTTGTGAATCAATTACTCGTTTATTTCTAGGTAACGGCTCACTGCGTTTACTTATTTGTCAAAAACTAGTTGATAAATTAAAACTCATGAAAATAAGGGAAGAAAAATTATCAGCTTTTACTTTTGGTAGCAAAAAGATTATAAACAAAATTTATGATGTAGTTTGTGTGACATTAGAACACATATTTTTTCCTAACTCAAAAATAGAAATAGGAGCTTTAGATAAAGATGAAATAACAAGATAGAACATACTACCCCCTGAAGCAATAATAATAAATAAAAATATAGAATTAAGAAATTATACCCTCGCTGACTGCCCTAATTGTACTGAACCTGTAAATATTTTGATAGGGACAGATTACTATTACAGCATTAAGACTGGTGTTCCGTACCCATGAAGAGCTGTGACAGCAGCGTCATCTTAGTATGTGAGAAAAACTAAACAAAAAACTGTGAGAGAGGAGGGAGTTGAGTTACTGCCTTTGAGGAGAGCAGTTGTAAAATTAATGAGATGAATCAGCTATGAAAAATAAAGAATTATTTTCTGTTCAGAGTTTTACAGTCCACTTCATTACATGCCTGAGCTACATAAACATATGGTCCAGCTCACCGGAGGTTTGATGAGATATTGCCTACAACGAGTGCGAGAATGAGTAACATCAACAACCCAAATGTCTTTGAAAAAGGTGTCAGTTGCTATTAGGTATGTGCTTGAGCCTTTTTGGTCATTCACTCCCATGAGATAATTTATATTATCAATTTGAATTAATTGTGTTGAGCTTCATAACTGTTTTTATAATTTGTGTTGCTGATTGACTTAATTACATATAAATTTAAAATGGAGTTTTGAGTTCCGTTTTCAAAATGTTTGTTGTTATTAATGACACTTGGACAAGACAAGCTCACTATGCCTCGGCTATGCGAATTTAAGTCAACTGTGGGGGGGGGTTTCGTTTAATCAGAGCATCACAAAGGTGAAAGTTGACATTTGCTATTCAAAACCTCCGATAGATGGCAGCACCAGAGGATCTACTTTTTTTATTTTGGCATTGATGTGAAGGGGGAGTAAAATTCTCCAGACCATTGCACCCATGGTAACTGCTCAATGACCGACCACATGACTTTCGATTCCACAGATTTAAAGAGTACGTATATCGCATGTACTCGGTGGGTCTTTGGTGGCATTGGGAATCAAACCCCACACTTCCGGATGGAATGCCGATACCCTAACTACTAGGCTACTATGGTTTCTCAAAATGCTTAAAAACGTGAATAAAATTGATTTGCATGTTGCGGCTACAGAGTTAATAGAGGTCATTACTGATAAAATGACAACTGTAGAGTTAACGAACACTATAAAGAATGTCACGTTTAAAGATGAGCCAGAATATGTTTCTGATCTCCTAAAATCTGTAAAAGAGAACCGTTTACTAGAGTTAGAGATACTTGAGAAAAATAAGCAAACAGAGTTGCAATTAGAGCAAATAAATTAGAGAGAATAAAAGTTGAATTAGAATTAACACGCTTGAGAGTAGATTCAAAAATTTGTAGAAACTAATTCAGAAAATATAACTGAGGACTGCAACTCTTTAGATTCCTTAATAAAAAGTATTAAAACAATAACGATTAAAATACCGAGTAAACCAGAAGGTTGGAATCAATTACAAAAAATGCTTAAAAAAATTTAAAGCAGAGATTCTTTTAAATTTGCTTGGTGAAAAAGCATCAAATGTAATTTCTTACATAGGCGATGATGAATAAAATAATTAAGAAAAAGTTAAAGAAATTATTCTCAGAGAATTTGAGCCCACACTATAATCATGTTTAGAGCAATTCAGAAAAACAATAAGATACCCAAATGAAACTCATGTCCAGTTCGTTTCGTGCTTAACAACAAGTTTTGATTACTATTTAAAATTGAGAAATGTGTCTGATATTGCGAAATTAAAACAATTAATTGTATCTAATAAAATATTTCAAACATTAGATAGAGAAACCGCGGCTCATATCAGTATTAGACAGCCAGATTTCTTGGTTTGAAACCATACAATTAGCAAAAGAAATTGATTAATTTTATGTGTCCCGAGGGAAACCGCTAACGGTAGAAAATAAACTAGTAAATCCGAAAACATACCCCGTAAATCAAAGAAATATTTCTAGAGTATTTTCATCTGATTTTAAGAATTCAAAATGTATTCTTTGTTCAGAAAATCATCACTTATATAAATGCAAAAATTATGTGGCTTCGCCTGTTTCTGATAGAGTAGAGACAGTTAAGAAAAATAATTATTGCTTTAACTGCCTTGGTAAGCACCAAGTAAGTAACTGCAAATCACGGTTTTCATGTTATTTATGTCAAAGAGAGGGAGTCAAAAGACGGCATCATTGCTCTTTGCATTTTCCAATAACTGAGGAGTTACCGCCTGCACAAAGTGAAAGCGTTAACCGACCCTTATCGGCCCCCCGTGAAGAGTCTCCACTTTCCCCACTTGCCTCGATCTTCCCTTCTAACCAAAACAACCCAATTCTTTCTACGCGAGTCATAAATCTGTCAAAAACTGTTTTGCTTAGTACGGTGAATTGCTTGCTAAAAGATCGCGGGGGAAATTTTTCCAGAGCACGCGCTATTTTAGATCAAGGCTCAATGAATAATTATATAACGTCTGATTGTGCAAATAGTTTAGGCTTAAAACGAAATAAAACAAATTTGAGAGTCTGTGGTATAGGTGATACATACACAACAATTAAATCGGTTGCTAAAACTACAATTTCTAATTTAGAGGGAAATTTTAAAAAAGAGTTAGAATTTTTAGCTGTTTCTAAAATTACTGATTTCATGCCGTTAAAGATGCTTAAAGTTAATGTACCAGAGTTAAAATATGTAAAATTAGCTGATGAAAACTTTAATAAATCAGGTTGTGTGTGCATGGATTTACTTTTAGGCGCTGAAATATTTGATGAATTATTACGCCCAGATAAGATTTTTCCTGTAAGTAGTGATTTGGTTCTTCAAAATAACGTTTTTGGTTATGTAGTTAGTGGGAGCTTACCCACTGCAATGGAGGGAAAAGTACATTGTGCATTTATTAAAGATAATGCTGCTTTACATGAAGCAATAGAGAGATTTTGGGAGATAGAAAGTCGAGCTGGCAGCCGAATGGTTAGCGCTCATGCCTTCGATTCAACAGTTCGTGGGTTCGAATCCCACCTTGGGCATGGATGTTTGTAGTGGTTCGGAATCCACTTTAAACTATAAGTCCCGGTCTAATTAGCCCTCGAGTGCAAAAAATGACCGTTGAGCGACAAACAAAAACACAATTGGGAGATAGAAAACGTTGAAACTAAAATTTCTAAAAATAAAGAAACAATAAGATGTGAAGAACATTTCAAAACAAATGTTAAAAGAGACAGTGCAGGGAGATATACAGTTAAAATGCCATTAAAAGAATACCCAAAGTGCTAAGGTAAATCTAAAGAAATATTGCATTAAAAAAATAAAATTCGTTATGGAATCGGTTTTGAAGAGAGCCTGAGTATTTAAAATTATATAAGGAGTTCTCTTGAGCGAGCATGAGAAATTGGGTCACATGACAGCAATTCCAGATTGTGAAGAAGAAGTAGGAACGTATTGTATATTTCATTTAGGTATTTATCACCCTGATAAAAGTACTACAAAACTTCGAGTAGTATTTAACGCTTCTTCTTAAACTACTTTAGGGAATCCACTTAATTCCTTACAATTTAATGGTGGTACCTTACAAGAGGATCATTTTTCAATAATGGTGAGGTTTCGTAAACACATTTATGCTTTTGTAGCAGATATTAAACAAATGTATAGAATGGTACTAATTGATCCTAATCAAACTAAACTATTGAGAATTCTTTGAAGAGAGGGAGTGAATGAACCAATTATAACTTATGAGCACAAAACAGTCACGTATGGCACAGTTAGTGCCCCATACCTTGCAACTAGAGTGCTTTTTCAGTTATCCAACAATGAAAGGGAGAAGTATCCCCTAGGATCACCTGTCCTATAGAGAGACTTTACAGGGACATGTGCTCAGTGGAGCTGCCACTATAACTGAAACCAAACAGCTTCAAACTGAACTGGAGCATATCATTAGAAGTGGAGGAATGACGCTACAGAAGTGGTGTAGCAATAATTCTGAATTAAAGTCAGGCTCTGATAATGACTACCATTTCCAGAAAGAGATAAAGGCGTTAGGAGTTCTGTGGAGACACAGCACAGATCATTTTACTTTTCAAATATATCTTGAGAGTGCAATTCCTGCAATGAAAAGATCAGTACTTTCAACAATTGCAAGAACTTTTGATCCCCTTGGCCTCTTGGGTCCAGTGATAACTAAAGCAAAGATTTTCTTGCAAAAACTTTGGTGTTTAAATCTAGAGTGGAGTGATGCCCTTCCTGAAATGGAAGCCCAGCAATGGCAGAACTTTATTGAAACCTTGCCAACGATCAACAATGTTGAGTTTAAGCGATGCATATTGATAGACAAATCAATACATATTGAGCTTTATGGATTTGCGGATGAATCTGAGTCTGCATTTGGATGTATCATCTATTGCAAATCAGCATCTGAGACTGGAGATTCTGAAGTGACTTTGGTTTGTAGCAAGTCACGAGGGGCACACGTTAAGAGAGTTACAATCCCGAGGTTGGAACTGTGTACAGCAGTTCTTTTAGCGAAGCTGATTACAAAAGTTAAAGATGCCTTACAGCTTAAAGACTGCAGTAAGAATATTCATTTGTGGAGTGATTCCATGATAACTCTTTCGTGGATCCGGAAGGAGCCTTACCTGCTGAAGACGTTTGTTGCCAACCGAGTTGCTCTAATACAGGACTTGACTGAGATTCATCAGTGGCGCCATGTGTCATCGAGGAACAACCCTGCTAACCTTATCTTGGGAGGAATGGAACCTAATAAACTGATTGAAAGTGAACTATGGTTTAACAGCCCCAGTTTCTTTGCTGAAAAAGACTATCTCAACCGAGAAATTCCTTCATTAGTGATACACAATGATCTTACATCTGAACTGAGAAATATGCCTCAAAATGACTCATCTATGTTGACTTTAACTTCAAATTCCTTAATTTATAACTTACTCAATATTAGTAATAATTATACTAAAATAGTAATAATTATACTAAAATATTGCATGTTGTAAGTCATATTTTCAGATTCCTATGCAACTTAAAGAGCTCTACTAAAAGGAGGATAGGAGAATTGTGAACAGAAGAAATCAAGGTAGCAGAAAAATTCTTAGTAAAATAGGTTCAGAGATTAGAATTCCCCACAGAAATGAAATGTTTGCGCCAACAAAAACCTGTACTTGATAAAAGTAAGTTAAATGTTTATGCCCCTTTTTAGATCAGGATGGATTATTAAGAGTAAATGGTATAAAAAATGCAAGTATAAATTTCAATATTAAATTTCCTATTATTCTGCCAAAGGGCCATAAGCTCACAAAAATCATTATGGAAATGTATTATAAGCGATATTTTCATTTAGGTCCAACTGCTTTGCTGAATTATGTCAGACAAAAATTTTTGTCCTATACAAGGTAAAACAACGTGTCGAAAAATTGTGCATGATTGTATTACATGTTTTAAAGTTAAACCTATAGGAGTTGAGCAATTAATGGGTGATTTGCCTAGAGAGAGTTTCTCCTGATTTCCCATTTAATTGCTCAGGAGTTGATTTCTGTGTACCATTTAATATAAAATATAAACATCAAAGAAAAGGTGTTCTGCACAAAGTATATGTATGTATCTTTATGTTTGGTTACTACAGCCATTCATCTTGAAATGGTATCAGATTTAACAACAGAAGCATTCATTGCATGTTTAAAGAGATTTGTTGCTCGTAGAGGTTTATGTTCAAAACTATATTCCGATAATGCAACAAATTTCACAGGTGCAAATAAAGAATTGTCCAGACCATTTGGTTTTAACACCAGATGAGAAACTTGCAAATTATCTTTCAACAGAGGGAATTGATTGGCATTTTCTTCCTCCTAGAGCCCCCAACTTAGGTGGTTTGAGGAACAGCGGTGTGAAAATATTTAAATTTCATTTTACTATAGTGTGTATCAATGCTAAACTTATTTATGAAGAGTTTTTAACTGTCATTACTCAGATAGAGGGTATTCTTAACTCTAGACCACTTGTACCTCTGTCCTCAGATACTGATGTGTATGATGTATTAACACCTGCTAACTTCCTATTTGGTAGACCTTTAAATGCTATTGTTGAACCAAATTATTAAATTTGGTTCAACAATAACATAATTGACATTAATGAAAATAAATTGAGTAACTGGAAAAAATTAACAAAAATTATTCAAATTTTTTGGAAGAAATGGCAGGGGCAATATCTTAACAATTTGCAACAGAGGTCAGAATGGAGAATTGAGAAAGAAAATGTTAAAATCAATGAGATAGTGTTCATCAAAGATGAAAATCTACCTCCTCAAAAATGGTCATTAGGTAGAATAGTGCAACTCTATCTGGGCGATGACAAACGGATTAGAGTTGTTAAAGTAAAAACTTCTTCAGGAATTTTCAAAAGAGCCATTTCAAAAATTTGTATTTTACTTCTTAGTATATAATTTGTAATTAAATTTTATGTATTACTTATAATAATTTGTGTTTAAATACGTTTTTGTGTTTCTATGTTTATATAATGTTTATATTAATTTTGTGCGTAATTTTTTTTTTTAATTATATGTATGTTCATTGGTTGAATGTAACATTGCAACGTGGGGCGGAATAATCCATATTCATGAAGCTCTGTGACAGCAGCGCCATCTTTGTATGTGAAAAAAACTAAACAAAAAACTGTGAGAGAGGAGGGAGAGTCGAGTTACTGCCTTTGAGGAGAGCAGTTGTAAAATGAGTGAGATGAATCACAGCTACGAAAAATAAATAATTATTTTCTGTTCAGAGTTTTACAGTCCACTTCATTACATACCTGAGCTACACAAACAACTGATAAAATCAAACATTTGAATAAAAAATCTCGTAGCGGTTGAAAGTATTTTTGGTTGGTGTCTACAAAGCAAGAAAACTGATAATCACAATTCTCTCATATTTAATATAGTGATAAAGGAAAATTTAATTTCGAAATAAATAGAAAAATTTTGGGAGTTGGAAAATTCTGGTTTAATTGATAAAAATAACGAAGATAGTTCTTTCGAAAATAAAGCTTTGTCCAGTTTTGAGTCAAATATTAAATATGAAAATCAAAGATACATAGTTCAATTTCCTGGAAACTAGATAAACAAAATTTAAATAATAATAGAGAAATCGCTGAAGCAAGATTTGTCAGGGTAAGAAGAAAATTATTTAGAGATCCCAGATTATTTGAAGAATACAAAGAAATGTTAAATGATTACAGAAAACAGGGAATTATTGAGTTAGTAACCAATCCGAATGAAATGAAAAACGTTACGTTTTATCTGCCATTATAGAGAGATCATTCGGGATGATCATGTGACCAGTAAATTGCGTTTTTCTTAGATGCTTCTGCTAAATCTTCAAATTCTCTTTCCTTAAATGACTCTCTGCATGTTGGTCCAAATTTGTATCCAGAAATTTTTGATATTCTTTTGAGATTTAGACTTAAACCTATAGCTTTTACAACTGACATGCGACAAGCCTTTTTGAATATTTTAGTCCACAAAAAAGATAGAGACGTTACACGATTTCTCTTTACTGAGAGAGAGACTAACAAACAATTCTGAACCACCTATAGTATACAGATTCACTAGTTTTGTTTGAGATAAATAGTAACCCTTCCTTATTGGTAGCGACAATTAAACATCACTTAGAAATGCATTTTGAGAAGTATCCTGAAACTGTTTCTTTCTTAAAAGATAATATCTACGTGGACGATGTAATGGAAGTCAGAAGTCATGAGACGATGTCGGAAGTCATGAGACTGTAGAACAAGCTTTATCCATTTCATTAGAATCTAAAGAAATTTTTAGTCAATCAAGTTAACAGTTGCATAAATGGCGAACTAGTTCCAAAGATTTACGAAAATTATGGAAAGAGAATAATATAATTTCAATTGATGATTCCGTAACCATAGCAGATTGAAATCTTCCTTATAAAGTTTTGGGTATAGCATGGGATAATTGTAAAGACTTGTTTTATTTTGACATACGTGGATTAATTGAGTTTGTGTTTAAGAGAATAGACACTAAGAGATTTGTACTACAAGTTTTAGGACGAGTATTTGAACCATTGGGATTTCTGGGATCATTTACTTTGCGAATCAAGTGCCTGATGCAAGATGTTTGGTCTTCAGGTATTAAATGGGACGACGACCTGCCTATTGATTTAGTTACTGTTTGGAAAAGTTTTTGCAATGTAATTTTCAGTGACAAATTCTTAAATTTTATCGCTGAAGAAAGAATAATTTGAAAAAATATAATAGCACGGGCTGCTTGGTGGAGAGACTTTTATGAACGATTAGTGAAATCTGTTAAGGAATACTTAAGGAAAATTATAGGTAAAGCTCTTCTAAGCTGTGAAGAACTTGAAACTCTCCTTGTTGAAGTAGAAGCCGTACTTAACCTGCGTTCTTTGACCTATGTGTATAATGAAAACAATGAACCACTGCCACTGACATCTGTGCACTTTTTGAATTTTAGTCATGGAAAAACTATTTATTCAGTAACATTTGCAGAAATTATAGAAAATGGATCAAATAGATCATCATTGCTGAAAAGAAAAAAATATCAAACTTTGCTTATGAAGCAATTGTGGCATAAATGGAAACAGCAGTATCTCCTAGACCTGAAAACTGCTCATTCAATGAAAAATCCTCATCTTCAAAGTGAGCTATAAGTCGGGGAGGTTGTGCTTATAGAAGATAATATCAAAAATAAGTTAGGCTAGGCAGAATAGATAAAACTTATTTTGGCAGGGATAACAAAGTTCGTTCCTACGAAGTGAAAACTGCTAACGGACTGTTAAAAAAAAACAGCACAACATCTCTACCCATTGGAACTTTGAGTACTTTTAACTTTTCTTGAACTTTATTAGGAACTTTAAATTTGAATTATTTGAACTTTAAATTCATATTTCTTCTTTATTACCGCAAATTTCACTTCTAAAATAAGTATAAAACATTTGTGAACTATTACAAATATTTTTAGACTCTAATTCAAAACTTTATATTTTTATTATTATCAAAGTTAAGAATAATTAGTAAGTCCTTTGAAATTTAAATGAATCATTAAGAATTTGTCTGTTGATTTCAAATATTTTTATGTGTTTTTTTAATTTATTGATGTTGTCATTTATGTGCTAATAATTTTAGTTTAAAATTTCATAATTGATATTTTTAATAATTGTGTTATATGTTTGTTAGGGTTAGTCTTAAATTAAAAACTTTAATTAGTGAACTCTATAAAGAATTCAGGTGGGGAGTGTGAGGAAAAAAGTTGGCGCTGTCACCTATTATGAAGAGATGCTTCACACTTTAGATTTTGTTTCGATTGAGGAAGGAAGCTCTCCCAACTTTTCGATGGAACATTAAGTTCCTTTAGATTTCTTGAATATAATTCATTGTTTTGAATTTATATGTAATTTTTAATATTGTGTGTACCATATGTGTCTATTAAAATTGTTTTTGTTTATAATATATGATCTCTTGTTTACTTTACCGAGCCGTGTTTTGAATGCCATCTTTAGATTTTAGATACTATTTAGATTATAGATATACCGGGTGATTATAATTAAAGTCCCGATTTTAAAAATCGATAATTTTAAAACTACTGGTCAGAATGACTTGATGTTTTAGCAGAACAAGCGTAAGGCAATGGAATTTTATTTGGCAAAGAAAAAAATAGTTCTAAAATATGCCGATAGATGGCGCTATCAGCGCTTACATTGTCTAGATATATGCAAATTACTAATACCTGACATGCGCACATGAGACTTAGCTGCCATAAAAATGCAGAGCACCAGCTCTTTGCCTAAATGCTTCATCATGACTCTGACTATGAAGGATCGCGCTCTGCTCTTGAAGTTTTTTTTAAGAACGATGACTGTGCACTTACAGCTATTAGGAAGTTTCGGATATTAAAATCCATTAAATGGGGTCCAATAACCGCAAAAGGTCTACGAAAAATAATTGCTAAATTCGAAGAAACCGGTTCATTTGACGTTAAACGGATTAGAGGAAGAAAACCATTTTCGGCTGCGGCAGTGGAAGGTGTGGCTACAGCATTACAAGAACAGACTAACAGTGATGTTGGAATCAGCAGTGCACGGGGAATTGGCCGAATGCTGGATATGCCGAACAGCACGGTGCGTAAAATCCTACGGAAGATCTTGCTCTGTTATCCGTATAAGATAACGCATGTGCAGGAGTTGCTACCGGCTGACCTGGAAGCACGTCAATCTTTTGCACTGCAATTTCTTGCCCGGATGGAAGTGGACAACGGATGGCCATGGAACATTCTGTGGTCTGACGAAGTCCACTTTCATTTGCAAGGTTCTGTAAATACGCAAAATTGCAGGATATGGGCAACCGAGAATCCGTCCCAGCTACAGCCATTACCTCTTCAGTCTGAAACGGTTACTGTGTGGTGCGGAATAACGGCAGCGGTTATCGTTGATCCGTTTTTCTTCGAGGATATCACACCTGCGGGTCCCGTTACCTGCACCGTTACTGGCAAGTGGTATGAAACACTTTTGCGTAACCATGTCCTTCTGGCACTTCAACAGCGTCAGTATGTGGATCGCACAATATTCATGCAAGATGGCGCTCCTCCGCACATTGCTACTCCTGTGAAGCAGCTACTGAGTGCTAATTTCGGAGATGACAGGATCATAAGCCGTCATTTTCCAACAACGTGGCCGCCACGTTCCCCCGACTTAAACCCGTGTGATTTCTGGCTTTGGGGGTACCTGAAGAATGTTGTTTACAGCGGGAGTTTTCAGAATCTAGCCGACTTGAAGGCAAGCATCACACACCACATCCATTGCATCAGTACAGATACCCTCCGATCTGTTGTGGAGCATGCCGTTTTGCGCTTCCAATTAGTAGCGGAACAAGGCGGAGGGCATATCGAACAACTTATGCTTTAATCATCAGCAAGGTGTTGATTCCATGAAGCTCTTTTTTTGTCATAATCGCTGTTGTCGCTGTATTCTTGTCTTTTCGCTAATAAATCTTTAGTAAATCCCTGAACTCTAATTTTTTTCTTTTGGCTAACAACATTTCTGTGTTTAACGAATACATTTTTGGACTTTCCTCCTGATATTACCCGGACAGCGCCATCTATCGGTACATTTTGGAACTTTTTTCGCCAAATAAAATTCCATTGCCTTACGATTGTTCTGCTAAAATATCAAGTCATTCTAACCAGTAGTTTTAAAATTATCGATTTTTAAAATCGGGACTTTAATTATAATCACCCGGTGTATAAAATTTCTTCACCCCATTTCAAATAGACATCTGTTGTTACTACAGCAACCACAATGAAGACGAACTACTTCTATATATTATTATATTCTTTTACAAGTTTTTTTAATTTTACCATAATTACCCTATAATTTTTACTCTTTTGAAAAATTTCAAATCTTATGAACCTAATTAATAAATTCTGGCAAAAATTACATAAAAATACAAAAAATCTTCATAAGAAAGTCCTCTACAAGTCAGAGGATATCAGAGCAATGGTCTTATTATAATGGCTCTTAAACCAATCTGGTATCAGTAAGGTTAGGGATCTTTACCGAAACGATGCTATTAATCACTTCTGGAAAGTACTAAAAAAGAGAAAAAGTCAATCGACTTTGAACGTGTTCTTTAATGTCCCGTGAACAAAAAATGAAAAGAACTGATTGATATGCACAAGACTATAAATACTATTTTTTTAAATAAACTTACTAACATTATACATTCTTTTTCTATTTAATTTATAGGTTCTCCAGAATGAATTAATCGATTTCACGCACGCACACAGCGATGATTGGTTAACGAACAATTTGCATAGCGAACATAGCGTATTGTAACGTATTATGTTCGTTAACCGATCACCCACTGTATTGTGAGTTGATGGTATTAAGGACAGTATCTCATGTTAATTTTTAAATTCAGTAAGCCAAAATTGGCGCCTTTCTTCTGACTCTTCCAATCGAAACTGGAAAGTGTCTTGTTGCCGTTGCAACAGACAATGTTAGGAGCAATTTTCATGGTTTACAGACAGTGCAGTGTTATAATTCATTCACTTGCATTAAATTATAAACAAATTGAATTCAATGTCACTTGATGTCTTACCTTGATCACATGGTCAATCTGAATCTCTCTGGGTGCTATGCAAACGACAGACTTTCTCTCCTCGAGGTCTGCCAGCGTGTCGATGATTGGAGTCGATTTCTTCAGGGTCAGCTTCGAAACCAGTAGGCTTTGGAAAGTATTCATGACGAGAAAACCGATGCACAGGACCCACAAAATGATTAAGAATGGAAGAAAGTAAGAGTTGTTGCTTTTGTTTTTTCTCAAAAGTAGTTTTTCTGAAGGAACTAAAGAAAAAAAGAATCAAAACATGTTTTTAGCATAAGAAGAACGTTCATAAATTTGATTTCATTGATATATTTTTGTGTTATCGTGCTCTCTATATAATTTTCTATATCTATATATTGTTAAAATTTGAGTTACTTTAAGAAACTGTTCATCATTTTGATCATCAAGGCTGGTTTCTTAAAAATAATTTTATAATGAAAATTTCAGATATCTTCATTTAATATTCCTGTGCAATGTGATCGTAATAAGTCTTTCGTATCTTTAGTTTATAAATCTCCATTAAAAAAATAACCCATCATAAAAAAATATTAATTACATGAAATGTTGGTAATTTTAAATATTATAGGAAAGAACATTTTAATCATATTTTAAGAATCACTAAATTATACATAAATTTATTTCAAACTAATAAATTTAATTTTATTATTTAATTTGAAATGTCATGATTTGAGCATGATTTTTTAATAAAAAATGATTAAGAATTTAAATTCTTAAAAAAACCCGTGAAAAGTTAAATCGTTTTCTGAAATTTTTATGAAATTCTTTGAATACTGAAATTAATATTGAAAAATTCTTAAATTACGATTGAAAATATACTTTTAAACTTTTTATAAAAAATATATTATTAATTTTTTATGAAATTTTAAATGAACCTGAAATTAATAATGAAAAATTCACTGTTAAACTTTTATACCGAAGAATTATTAAATAGTAATGTATATTTGTAGCCGATTATATAAAGCAGATATAGATGAAAATAATGATATTCGATTTCCTTTTTGATGATCAAATGAAAAAATGAACTAAAAGATGCGATCCTTACTTTGTCTTAACATGTAAGAAAATAAAATCCAAATATATTGGAACACCGTGTTGATCCATTTGAAATGATACGGATGAAGAATACTTCTAAGCAAAATGGTCGCTGTGACAGCTATAATAGTCATGGCAGTTAGAATTCCAATCCATACCTATAACAAGAAAATGAAAGTGATCATTTACTCAATAATATTTCAACTTTTTTTTTAAGGTTTAGTCTAGTTTACTAAGGATTCAGAATTTTTCCCATTAACTTCAATAAGGATTAATGAGGAAGTAAAATATGAGAAACATAAATAGCAAGAAAAGGGTTTATTTTAGTTACATTTAGGTAAATTGAAATGTTAACGTTAACATGGTAGTCATTGGCTTATTATTTATTTTGATATTTATAAGAAATCATCAATAGTTTACAGTCAGCATCATTCCTTGAGTGAGAACTTTTCTTGCTATTTTAATGAAATTTTTAACTCCTTCTTCATTTGTTGCAACTTTCGAAATTTTCAACATAATTACTTTATAATTCTTAAATATTTACACCACGGTTGAATTTCTTTACAAACCTTTTCTTTATCTTTTCCCTATACATAAAATATTTTTAACTAACATCTATTTCTTTAACGTTTCTTTTAATATCTTCTTCCGTCTGTTTTCATTTCTTGGTTCAAACATTATTTACCCATCTCCTCTTCATAGCGTATGCATGATAGGGTATTTAATTTACACTTTAACACAACTTCGTCAAGAACCAAAATGTCTAAGTCTCTTCTAATGATAATCTTAACTAGTTTCTTCTAATGGTATTCTTAATGTCTTCTAATGGTATTCTTAACTGGTCATTGGAAAAAATGGTATTCTCATACGCATCGCATGTGACTTCAGATATTTATTATATATATAAAGACCCAGTCAAAAATATCTATATAATGTCTTAATTATGTTTCATTTCTATTTCATTCATTTTAATTATATTAATATGATAAGTGGTTAACATTCTGCATTTATATGAATCTTATTATTTTGAATTTTCTTTAATTTATCGGAGGCATGTATCACACCAACAGCCTTCTAACTGAAGGTGGCATAGCCTGAAAAATAATTAATTATCAAATCCATCTGGTCTTTCAGAATAACCATGCTGGAATCTCAATCATCTTTCCACGACACAAAGTAATTAATTTTATACTTCGACAGATAACGCCTTCCAACCCAGTTGCGAAGTGGTAACGCATCGTGCTTCCTTCCGATGCACTGGTACGAAGTTTTATCATTGTGTTGGGCAAGGTAGACTCAGGCTTTTATTCCATCAGTAAGTCCATGAAACTAATGAACAGTACTGTGCCATGGCCAATTAGACTAGTGTTAGGTTGGCCATAAATAAGCATACTTGGGTATCAAACACTGGCGGTTTCGGGTTAGTCTGACCACCTTACTGAGATATACGCTTTCTAGCCTATAGCCTTCAATCATGAAAAAAGTTTGGGCACTGTAGTTCTTGCCCCCCACTAAAAGATATTGCGCCACTGACTTCAGTTTGTTAGATAATGTATTGGCCACCACTACAATTTCCGAAGACATTACATCTTCAGTGATATTCTGATTTTCGAGATAAACTGTAAGCAATGTATGATTTCTGGAACTCTCAATAGAAGTTCCATATTTCAAAATGCTAGATGAAATTAAAAGGTTTGATTTAATACTGTACTAGGATTAAATCTATGAACTAATCCATCTTGAATTTAATATAAAAATGGCATTAATATTTTAGGACCTTTAACAAATAGTAAATATAGCTTTTCAGCACAATTTTCTATTAAAAACATTTACAACAAATCTGAGTATAGGTACACAAGTAAGCAATTCAACTTAATTTTTTCTTCCATTTTTGGGAAATTTTAATTCAAAATACAACTGTTTAACAAAGCAGCCCCGAAAATATCTACTTAACTATTAAAAATTATTCATAAATCCAAAAAACCAGTTTTTTCAACTTAGTCACTATTCGAGCTCCTTCCGATAATGAATATCAAAAATAATAAACAAAACTGAAAGCTCATATCCAACTTGAAATCCTAATAAATGTCATCAAGTCTTGATTGCTTATTATTTGAAAAAAGCAATTGAAAAAATTATCGACAGCATCGATTACGATACTAAATTATCAATTCTCTTGCTGTTGATAATGTAATCACATTTAATAAGAGAATTAAATTTATTATGAAGCTAAGTATATTGATCTCACAATAAAAGAAATTTTCGACCCAACGAAGAAATTAAAAAGCACTCATAAGACATGCACAAAATAAAATAAATGAGATTAAAGCTTTCGTTTTTGCATACAAATGTTAAATAGTTAATTATAAAAAATTCGTCAAGACTTTAAATTAAACGGCTAATAATAATAATAATGCTTATCAGCTTTTTAAATTTTATTGTAGCAGCATATTTCCCTGTACCTGCCCAAAAGTTCGTCTCTAATACTTTTTTCAATCAGTTGGGTGGGAAAATTCAACATTTAGAACTAGGGATTAAGCAGAAAACCATTAATAATTGACCTGCCATTTTCAGAAGTATCATTGCACTGAAGATATTGCGACCACGATCTATTTAATGTGCCTCAGCTTCCTTTAGTGAACACGGCATAATTCCGAGTTAGCCACTATTCGCGCTCCTTCCGATAATGAGAACGATGTCTTAACCGATCAGGCCAGCACAACCAAATTACAAATTTGCTTACTATATGTTATTCAATCAGAAATGTTAAATCTATGAAAAATAATGTGTGGTTTTAACATTTCTTAAACTCATGAATATTGGAATGAAACATTAGACAAAATTGTACATTAATCATTTTGCAAAATAGAAGATTTGCATCCTCATCGTATTAAATTTATGTCGAAACTAAATCCGAAGTCTCACACAGAGTGTTTAAATAAACTAAGATAAAAACACCTTAAATAGTTTCATTTCAGCTTCATTTATTTTATAGTAATGATTGATTACTGGGCTTCTGAGGGATTAACAAGTAAAATATTTTTACATGTCCATCAACTGGGCATTGCCTTCCGGGTAAATTTAGAAGTTGGTTATGGTTGGGTTTCTTGGTGCAAGTTCCAAAAAAGACAAGCTGTGCCAGGTAAACTATTTTGTAAAATATTTTTACATGCCCATCAACTGGGCATTGCCTTCCGGGTAAATTTAAAAGTTGGTTGGTTGGGTTTCTTGGTGCAAGTTCCAAAAAGGACAAGCTGGGCCAGGTAAACTATTTTGTAAAATATTTTTACATGCCCATCAACTGGGCATTGCCTTCCGGGTAAATTTAAAAGTTGGTTGGTTGGGTTTCTTGGTGCAAGTTCCAAAAAAGACAAGCTGTGCCAGGTAAACTATTTTGTAAAATATTTTTACATGCCCATCAACTGGGCATTGCCTTCCGGGTAAATTTAAAAGTTGGTTGGTTGGGTTTCTTGGTGCAAGTTCCAAAAAGTACAAGCTGGGCCAGGTAAACTATTTTGTAAAATATTTTTACATGCCCATCAACTGGGCATTGCCTTCCGGGTAAATTTAAAAGTTGGTTGGTTGGGTTTCTTGGTGCAAGTTCCAAAAAGGACAAGCTGGGCCAGGTAAATTTAAGTAATTAAGTGAGGAAGAAAAGAATGTCGAAGGTTTTATGAGTGAGAGAGAGAGAGACCGTGGGGGGGGGGGGTGCGAGCGCATTGAGCTACCAGGTAGGAGACTCGAGACCAGTGCCGGACACGTGGAGTTGTCGGGGGTGAAAAGCCGAGACCGGAGATGTGCGAGGCGAGTTCCTCAAAAAAAAAAAAAAAAAAAAAAAAGGGGGGGACATTTGGTTCATAGGTGAACCAACTTATACGATACTTCTACGGCTGTTGTGACACTTCTGCAAATTCCCAAGAGACTGAAGAGAAAGCAGCAGAGTAACCCCGATTTGCAATGTAAGGAGGTTTCATGGTTATCCGGTGCGACATTAAACCTTGCCCACGTGGGTTGTTCCGGCGTTCTCAGTCTACCACGTAAGTTTCATTTGTGTAAGTTATTACTTACGTTATCCCAAATTACTCAGTAAATTATTATTTATGTCATTCCAAATTGATATGTAACTTAGCATTTGTTAGTCCAAGTTAACCTGAAAATTATTATTTGTGTTATTCTAAATTAATCTGTAAGTTATTATAGTTGTGTTATTTCAAATTAATCAGTAATAAACTTAATTAACTAAATATGAACCCGGAGTCTTATTAAGTGTCTGTTAATAATATTATTTAACAAATAATTCTCAGTAAAGAAAAAACTACATAATAAGACACTTTGCACAATAAGAATATCTGACCGCTCTCAACACGAGCTTGAATGATGAGCTTTCAAAAGTGAGAAATGATGTGTTGTATCTTTTCCTGAATACTAACATATTAATATCCTAACCATTAAATCCAAGCACTGAATCCTAATCTATCAATATCCTCTCCATCAAATCCTTTCATTCAATTCTAATACATTAATATCTTAACCATTAAATCTATTAATCAAAACATAACTTAATAGTATCCTAACCAGTGAATCCTTCATTTGCAATTTGAAACTCAGTGTTTGACTCATAATCTATTCTCCTATATCTTGAGTACTAACTTCCAAACATATAGGAATTTTCAAAAGAATGTTTCTGAATCCTTCCAGTGACACGTCATTCTTATCTCCCTTTCCTTTCCTTTTCTTGAGCTTTTTCCATTTTCTCATTTTTCTTCTCTTCTTCAGACTATTTTTTTTTTACCTGAGAGTGATTCAAAAGACGAAGTTCGGAGTATTGGAGTAGTATTGTAGTTTCTGAGATACTCGTTACGGATCTTCGTGCATCACAATCTAATCGCATAATCACAGAGTGCTTCACATTTTTTCCGATAAGTTACCATTCCTATTTAATGAATTGAGTACTGTACTCGTCATCTAGATAAGCTCAATGTCCAACAGTAGAAGTGGTCATTGGGTTTTGATTGTCAATGTATATATATAAATACATATATTGTAAGAAAAATTTTAAAAAATCTTTGAATTAAATTTTATTAATTTTTAAAAAATAAATTTTTATAGGAAATAGAATTATATTGAAAACTGTTTAATTCATGGACTTGATTTAGACGCAAAATATTTTTACCTCTTTTGACAATACACTAAAATAAAGAAATATTCCGGCTTCTTCGCTTTCTTTACCAGATAATATAGTGTACGCTTCTATTGTAATTGGGTTCGTGTAGTAAGCGAATTCCAGGAATTCCGCCTTCGGAAGAATTGGATTCATGATTATATCAACTTCCTAGAGAGAAAAAAAGTATTTCTTTAGGATACTGACAAAACTTTAACTCAAAATATTTGTACAAATTATAACCATGACTGCGATTCTTAGTAATTTGCCAAAGCCTGCTAATACTAATTGATACTTTCAAAATATTTTTTATTGAAATCATCGCGCTATTACTTTATATAATAGCCTTTGTCAAATACTTTGAAGAGTACATGAGATTCCATACTGATATTTATGATTACTTTTACATTAAGTATAAAAAAATGATTTCATTCATCAATTTGTAAATGATAAGGCATAAGAAACGAGTTATTTTACCTAATTACACATGACAAATAGAAATTTTTTTACAAATATCTGCTAGGAAAAATGTTTTGTGAAGGTGCGAAAGTAGCAGCCAAACTTAGCATTTATGGAGAAAAGCTTAACTTATTGAGTCATTAAAATATTTATGATGAAGAAACAGTTATTTCTTAACAAGGGATTAAAAGGGCCGAGCCGGAATAAGTCAGGGGACTACGGGGCAGTTTCATAGAGCCACCACATTAGTGGGGCCCCCAACTCCAATAGAAAGTTTATTTTACGTTATCAATCGAATAGAATATTTTGTCAAATCGAATAAAAAATTTGTTTTTGTGAAGCAGAGGGGACTGCCAAAGAAAGTTTTGCCCCGGACTACAGTTACATTAAGTGAGACGCTGCTAAAGGGTAAAGATTTATCAAAGTAATTTGAGTGGCCTGTATTTCAGAATGCCCCGTAGTTTCTAACTAATTGTCACCGGGTTGCATATTGAACAAGGTAATAAATATATTCATTTGTAAAATTTGTGTTATTGCTTAGTGTTTTTGGCAATGTTTTGTTTCGTCAAATATGTGCGAAAACATATTTTGCAAAAAAAAAAAAAAAAAAAAAAAAAAAAAAGCAAATTTTCGCCAAGAGCCAATTTTAAAATAATTTTTCTCAGAAATTTATATTGTTCTAAAAAATAGTAAGGAAGAATTATCAGTGATGTGTAGGGTTAAGCAAACAAAGCGAGAATTTCGTGATATACCTACGATGAACATACAATTAATTTGCGCTATTCAGACGTGCATTTTCTGGCCTCTTTTACATTATATTTTGGCGCGTAAATCTCAACAACTAGTGGATTCATTTCTCGGTGGGTAATGGGTGTTTGGAGTAGCTCCGAATTCATTTTAACTGTAAATACTGGTCATGTTTGTTCTTTGAAAAAAAAATGTTCTTAATCCTTATCTGTTCGGAGATTTTCGGAATTTCACGTACACAACTTGGTAGGAAAAAGTTAAATTTTTTGACAGTTTAGTTTCATTATATATATATGTGTGTGTGTGTGTGTGTGTGTGTGTGTGTGTGTGTGTGTGTGTGCGTGCGTGGGTGGGTGGGTGGGTGTGTCAGTCAGTATTATGGGTATCAGAAAATTTATATTCTATGTTTCACTTCAGAACGACAAGCGAAAAAATTTGAAATTAGTCAGTAAGTAAAGCGGAACAGAATTATCATACTTGAAGCGCTAAATTTTTGGTTTGGGGGGGGTTTATATTATTTTTATATTATAAAAAATATGATAGGTAAATATGTGATTTAAAGGTCATAGTAGCGATTAGTTACTGAGTCTTTTTTTTTCTTATTTTTTTTTTATTAAAATGACTTTAAGATTATTTTATAATAGGACCCATTTGGGGATTTTAGCTTTTATTTTATTTTTCTCTTTTATTGGGATTATTTTTATTTGATGAGAGATGTGTATTAGGAAGTTTTTTTTATACTTGTTGGATTAAAAGACACCGCAAATGACCCTAAATTATTCGAAAGTGATGAAGATGTTACGGTTCATATTGTTGAAGTTTATCCCAATAAAGTTGATTTTGTTTCGGAAATCGAAGACATAGACGGGTCTACATTATAATATAGCTGTCATAGACATGTTCTCGGCAGATTAGATGGACTTTTGAGATCTCCGAATATAACTTCTACAAACGTAGACTTTAATAACATCAATGTAACTAAAATTATTCAAAGAAGGTAACGTATGGGAAAAACAGATAGGAAGCGTTGAAAATATCAAATATTTAGAAGACAAAATAGAATTTGAATATAATTATACTGCTACACAATATTTGCACACACACACACATATATATATAGCCACAAATTTAAAAAATTGGCATTTCGTGGGTTAAACGACATACAAAATATTCATCTCTTTCCGAATCCTTCGACAATGAAATGTTTCGTAATGATCAATCATTCACTTCTACGATTAAGATAACTCGGTCTAATTATTTTTTTAAATTGATTGATAATGTTATGACGTACCTCGACTTTTCTTTTCCAGCCAGATTGAAAATAAAGAACAAAATGGATTAATTGTATAAAGTAACTAATTAAATAGTATTGCTTAAAGCTGGAGTTCCCAACCAGGTTCACCCCACTCAAGGGGGCATAGAAAGATGTCAAGGGGGGCGGAAACGTTTGAATTTTATATTTATTTTTTTATACCACAGGCAAGAGAAAACAAAAAAATAAAATAAATAAACAACATTAAGAAATAACATTTGAATGTAATGTTTAATTTGCACGCAATAAAATTAATGAAATGAAATATCATACCTATTCACTTATTCTGTCAACGACTGTTTCAAATCCCGATGTCGTCAGTCGCAATTTATACAAGTTTCGACAAGTCACTACACGAAACCCACGTGCACTCCTTCCGCAGCACCCGCTCAACTTAACATTCATCTCTTAGAAAACAAATGTGTACGTAGCTGACGCGCATGAGCATCTGTGGAGTTCATTCCCGCATATTTGAGACATTGACGTTTCGGTGTACAATTTTTATTGAAAAATTAGTATGAGTGTGAAAAATTATTGGGTCTCACTGTTAAAAGATAAGTCTGTGTTTACAAACTTCAATTACCATTTTTATTTAATTTACTAAATTGGTAATAGAGCGGAGACGCGTTCATAAATCGGCCATTGTGACTGATTGATTATTTGTTTCATTATTATAGGTGCAGCTAAAAAAAGAAAGTTGCCCGAAGATTAAATTAAATTTGAATTTACTTTCACAGAAAAAGATGAATTACAATTGCCTTAGAGTGTGATATGTATGAAAGTCTTAAGTAATGATAACATGAGTCCCAATCATCTTGAAAGGTATTTGAAGCAACAACATCCTACTCTGGTTTTGAAGACGAAAGAAGTTTTTACTTCTAAAGCAAAATCACTCAAGCGGATGAGATTAGATAAATTGGGAAGTTATCACACAAGTGTATGGCAGCATCTCAAAGCTTCATTTGAAATAACTTTTATGATAGCAAAGCAAAAGAAACCTCATACTATCGGTGAAGAATTAATAATACTGGGTGTCTTAAAAGCCAAGTAGATAATTTTAGGAGAAAATTCAGAGCAAATAATAAAGTCTATTTTTCTTTCGAATAACACAGTCAAACGTAGAATCGATAACATTGCAGTAGACATTAAATCACAAATAATTAACAAAGTAAAATTATCACTATTTTTGCTATTAGTTGCGATGAATCCACTGGCATCGTTAACTGTGCACAGCTAACAGTTTATGTTCGTTACATCGGCGGAGATATCATTGAAGAAGAGATTTCATGCTGCCAATCTTTGACCTCAGGTACTACATCTGAATATATATTTAATATCAAATTTTGCTGGAAAAAAATGATTTGGATTGGAATAAGCTCATTGAACTTTGCACAGATGGACGCACCTGATATGATAAGAGTACGATCGGGCCTAGCTAAAAAGCTCAAGGAAAAAAAATCCGGCAATAGTTAGTACACATTGTGTTATTCATAAGCAAGATTTGGCTTTCTCATAACACACATTGCCACAGAAATTACCCCAGACTTTAGATTTGGCTATAAGGACTGTAAACTACATCAAAAGCAACGCTTCAAACAGTAGGTTATTTTCTTTAATTTGCGAAAATCTTGATTTTGATCACAAAGTTCTTCTCTTCCATGCAAAAGTACGCTGACTGTCCAAAGACCACATGTTGTTTCGCATTTATGAATTGAAGGAAGAGGTAATTCTTTTTCTTGAGTTAAAAAAAAAAAAATCACAATGTTAAAAGATGACACATTTCAATGGAGGTTGACTTATTTAACTGACATATTTCGTGCCTTGGATGAGATAAACTTGAAACTTCAGGGCAGAAACAGCACTATAAAAATAAGCAGTTCAGGGGTTCATTGCAAAAATTCAGCTTTGGAATTAAAAATTTTCTTCTGAAAATGTTATACCTTTATCTCATCTGTTCGAAGTAATTATAAATAACAAACTGGACGCCAATTTGAAAGCTGACATAAGAACTCATTAGCTAGTGCTTGAAGCCAAATTTCGCCGATACTATCGAGATATCTATTCAGAGTCACCAATACAGCACATGGCAAGAAATCCATTTGTTGTTGATATATGTTACAATTACCAGAAGAAGTTCAGGAAGAATTTCTAGAAATGAAGGCTGACTCATCTATGAAAGATGGCTTCCATCTTCTTGATATAGGAGAAATTTTAGATCAAAAGATTGACTTTTAATTCGAAAATTGTGCCTCTCGAATACTATAATACTTGTTTTACGAATACTATAATTCCTTTTTCTTCACCTTACTTGTGTGAGACAGGTTTTTCTGCTCTAGTTTTAATTAAAACTAAACAGCAAAATCGTCTTGATATCAATAGCAATTTGATGATAGCTCTGGCAAAAACAGAACCTAGAATCCACCAACTGGTACAGTACATGCAATCTCAAGTGCCTTATTAGTATCTACTCTTATTTTATTCATTTTTTTCGATAAAAATAATTTATTATAATTTAAACTTTTAAAGTTTGTTTATTAGAATTAAAATGAAAGGTTTTTAAGTACATAGTATGCATTTTTTGTATTTATTGAAAAAGCAAAGGGAGAGAGCATGAAAACATCAATAGTCTGGGGAGCCTTAACAAAAAAAAAAAAAAAAAAAAAAAAAAAAAAAAAAAATTTGGGAAACCTTGGTTTAAAGAATTGTTTTAAAATGTTTTGTTTCTTAACGTTAAATGTTAATAGCAGTAAATTAAACAGTTTTTTTTCCACTTAGTTTTATCAAAAATTATGCAATGTCACTTTGAAGCATGTAGAAAGAAAAAATTTCTTTTATCGATTTTATTAAACAAAGAATGAAATATATAACACAGAAAGTATAAGGTACAGTTACATGCATTCATTTTAATATAACCCTTTAATCCATTTAAGAATCACTGCCAAGATTAACATAATATTTATGAAATCTCGTGGAAATGTTTTGCTTAGTGAAGCTTGAACTAGTTCAGGAAAAATCATCCAACAGAAAATTTATCTGTTGACTTGGAAAATGTCCCAGTATCCTTCATATATAACATATCTTCAGATCAAGAACTCCTCTCGCACAAATTGTGAAAATGCACTTTATTAGTTTATTGCACGTAATTTATCTTTCCCGTAGAGAAAACGCTTGCACATATTTTAATTTAAAGAAAACGCTTACTCATACTTACATTTTGAGAATAATTATAATGATGTAAAAACGATGTGAGAAATGTAAAACCTCTACTATAGGGAGAATGTAAAAGATGAACAGTTGATGCATGTCGACCACGAGAATTGGTCATGGAATGCCTAAGCGAAATTTTCAACAAATTTATTATTTGTTATTAACATCCACTCTTTTATTGAGGTATCCTGACACAGCTATGTTTGAAAATAACTCATTTAAAGTTCATATACATAGAAAAATAAATAATACCATTTTAATTTCATGCACCTAATTAACAATACTTATGTTTTAAGGGTGGTATTCATGGCTTAAGTAGGATTACATTAAAAATGGCAGTTATGATTAAGGCTCTTATATCTTTAAAACATTAATTTTGTTTTTATTTTTTAGACATTTTATGATTAACTTTTAATCAACCATGTTAATTTAAAAATTTTTGCTTCGTTCTTCAATTAGTTTGTTTTCTACAAGTGATAAAAATACACTCACTTTTCGATGCAGCATACCAATCATACCATTGTAAGTATCATTCACCTTATCTCCGTAAGTATCATCCGGATCACGAAAAAACTTTAATCTGAAAAATGCACATAGCTTGTTATTTCGTTGTAGAAAATCTTTGAAGAGAGAAAAAAAAATTAGGTTTAAACATACACATATTTGAAATTAATTTTGATCATCGATGTATTAAAAAAAATTTGCGAATTAATGTAATGTTCCTGTGGGAAAGGAGTATTCATCAGATGTTGCTCTACAGCGTTTTTCCATTTCGAAAAATGAATTTCTATCGTATTTATTTTAGCACTTCTTCATCATTTGCAACAGCAAGTTGTTTTCAGTTTCTGTCATACATTTAAAAAATAAAATTAGAAATAATTATCACAGATCATTTTATTTTCATGAACTTAATCAGAGGCTTATGAAAAACAAAAATACGCCAATAAAATCACTTTCTTTAATTTCTCATGGCAAAATTAATTTTTTTCCTACATTTTTTCCTCCAAAATTAATGTTCTTCGCATCTCTGTTATTAATCAACGAGCAACCCAATAAAAAGATGAACAAGTATAAAAACAAGAATGAAGTCCTTTAGTAGCCTAAAATGAGTTGTCAATCATAAACTTTAAAACTTCAGGGCAGCTCTTGAGGTGAGCAGCATCCATATCATCATGACTGCACAATGGGCAGCGAACAGAGTCCATTACAGCTATTCGATGCAGACGCCTTTGTGAAGAGTCATGTCCAGTTGCCACCCGCAAACAAGCGACACCAACAGGTCGTGGTAAGGAGCCAGGGATTTTATTGTTCCCATCAAGTAGAAGTAGAGTTTTCAATTGCCTGTCCGTAGCCGCATCAGAATAAAGGGAAACTCTGTAATGGTTTATTTTACAAAGGATTACGCTTTTGATGTTACGCATTATGGCAAATTATGAACAATTACAGCAAAAACGGAATTAAGATCAAAGAAAGCAGAATACAACAAACAAAAACTGCTGCAACAAACCTAATCTAATATCTCTCTTGCTGATGTTCTGCTAGACTTGGGGAGAGCAGGACAGTGGAGAAGATGCGCGGAGTCCATCCCCTCTCCAGAGCTGCACAGAGTGATTATTGAAATTTTGAATTTGTAGAGAGGATTTCAAAGTCAGTTATGTCCGGTGGCAAGGCGGAATTCAGTGATCGCTCTACGCCTTGGGCCAATACACAAATTCGGGGTAGCATTCTTCCAGGACTTACGAGGAATACGATGATAGAGTTCTTCCTGAGCACGTACTGTGATGATCTTTTAATAAGATTTTTAACAGTAGGAATGGGCATAAGATAAGAAATATTCTGCGTGATAAAACCACTCATTTTAGCCAGAAAGTCAGTTTTTTTTTTCAATATCTGGAACTCCATTGAGAGTGGGAACATATTGTAGGACTATAGTTTTGCCCGAGTAATGTTTGGTGCATTTAGATAATGAATATAATCCAATATATCCTGCATTATGGAATCTTTATCTGAAGCGATAGCCGACAGGGTGCTCGGGAATCACTGAGGATAATTGCTCGTGAGAATTATTTCAAATGACATGGCAGCTGAGGCAGAGCTGTGCGGATTGCAGCAATTTCACCCTTGTACATCGGCCCACAATGATGCAGAAAGAGAAAATGTCGAAGAAAATTCTGGAACCTGTTTTAGGGCCATCAAACAGGAGTGATCCACCGGTTAAGATTCGAATCCGTTCTGGTTCAAAATAAAAAATGTTTAATACTTCTAGTGAGAAGGCTCTCAGAATAGAGAGGTCAGTATTTACATTTTGACCCATATCAAGATTAATTCAGAAAGATGAGCCATGAAATCCTTATTAAGTCAATATTCGCAATTCGGACAATATCAACTTGAATTAGCTTAAATCATTGTTCTATTTCTTGGTTGCTGAAATAAGTTTTGTTACTGGAATTAAAAATATTTCTTTCTCTCTTACATACATTGTAATAAAAGAAAGGTAAGATATAAAAAGAAATTACAATTCCATTTAAAATGTGATTGATGTAATAACATGATGGCTAATAATGATTATGTTACAGATAATCATTCTTATCTATAAGTGAATCATGACGTCACATATATGCTTAAACACATAATCATGACGTATACATGTACTTACTCTAGGCTCATCCAAGTAGCTACTGCTCTAAGTATCTGCGGCATAAATCCTTTAATATGATCCACTCCATCCACGGTTTCAACAGTTACAAACGGTGGAAGCTAAAATCACAAATCACTTTTACCTTTCTCACAATAACTTAAAATACAATAAAAACAACTTGTACGTCTTAAAATGTTATTTTATTTTGCGTTACGCTATTAATTTTAGAATATTCAAGCTAGTCAAATGTGATGATTTATGGAAAAAGAACATTGTAAATCTATAAATTTAAAGTAGCAATATAAATGAAAGAAAGAGGAAAAATAATTGAACATCCTTTCCAATTAGCAAACTTTCGAAATATACAATAATGAATTACTGATTAACGAATTCTTAGAAATAATAGAGTCAATAAGTCACTTTGGTATGCAATAAAGTTCTGTATGCAGTGGTGTAATGCAAATTTAAAGGTCAAATTATGGTGCAAGATTGAGTTTTCTTTCGGAGTAAATAAAACTATTTATTATTTCACATTTTAGAAATAATTAAAGAAGTTACAACTTCTATTATTTGTTTCATAGGTGAAAAATTTGTTTTCAACGTGTTTCTGAAATCTTTCTGCTTTTACTATTATGAATATTGAGACCTAAGCTCACAATTATTTTTATTTTTTTTTTTATAAAAGTTATAATATAAAATGAGTGATAATTTTTCGTTTTGAAAATCAATGATCTCTTGGAAAATGTTAGACAAATAATATTTTGGAATTATGATATTTAACATATTTTTTTAGCTAAAGTAATCAAATTATTCACAAGCGTTATTAAAATACTTTATTTCTGATGAAAAACGGACAGCCATTTTATGATATTTCACACACATTTTCTTAAGCATAGAAACTATTTTTTGATAATTTCTATTTGAAATGTCTAACTTCGAATTCTTTAATTTCTTTTACATCCAAAAAATGTATTCCATTATTAAATTTTTGGAAAACATACATTTCTATACTGATATTGCAATTCTGATTTTTCATAAATATGCTTAAAATTGTTGACAGTTGAAGCAATTTATTTAGTAAAATTTTATCTTTTTAAGTTAAATTAGAGCACTGCATGAAGTTGTTTACTGATGTTTGGATAAGCCAGCGATGGCTTGGTTGGATAAGGCGTCGTTCTCATCATCGGAAGGTAGTGAGTTCGAATACCGGCTTTTCTGAAGATCCACAGTGTCCGCTAAAGATGGATGGGACACGTTTATCGCAATGTCCTCCAAGTGAAATGATACTCCTGGCGACAGCAGGTAAAACATTCGGGGGTTTCCTGTTTCATGCCTGCTTTTAAATTACGAAAATACAAATAAGGCCTCTTCCGCTACTTGGTAAAGCACAACTCAGGGTAATTCATACAACTCATGCAGTAAAGTATGCTGATACAATTTATGTTGGGTTAATACTAAATTTACCAAATTAAAAAACACACACACATATATATATAAAACTCTTCATCTGCTTGCCCCGCGTTGAACTGAAAGCGCATGAACGAAGAATCAAAATTTTAGTCCATGGATAACGTAAAATTTATGTTTCATTTCGGTATTTTGATTGTAGTATTTGAAAATAGTTTTAAACATAATTAATGCTGCTTTGAACTTCTCGTAAAGAGCTTATGTCATGTTGTTATTAATTTAAGCGTTGTGATGGTTCACTCTGGAACTTTTCTCGCTTCAAGAAAGAAGCCAACATTCTTTTTCGTAATTTTAAAATTGTCATCTATGTGAGGTGAAAAAAAATGTCTAGAATAAAAAAATATTTACAAAATTACAATTTTTTTTTTTTAATTTTTGAAAAAGGAATAAATATAGTAACCTCTTTCTCCGACTTTTTGCTTTCTGAAGCGAACGTGTTTTCGATTTTTACAGTACACCATCATTCAAAAACGCATTGGGACATGGAGAAAGAAATCTCAACTATAACATTTTGTAACTAAAGCAATTTCCAATGATTCTTAATATCATTCTATTCGTTTTTAGCTTATCTATATATTTGCGAGGTAAAAAGCAGCGTTTTGAACAAAGCTGATATAAAAAATAAACGTTCCTATTCCAAATTACAATTATTTTTCGAAAGCTTTTTACTGGAAGTATTCGTCTGCTGATTTAAAGAGGAAGCAAAAAAGAAAGGTTGGAAGTCCCACAAAGAGACAGACGGCTGGATGATTTCAAAAAGATGAGGAAAAATTGGAAGACAAATATATGTCAAAGATCGAGAAAAGTGGAGTTGTTTGGTGGAGGAGACCAAAATCCTGCATGGATTGTGGAACCGAGGATTAGCAATAGTTCGTCTGTATATTTTGCTGCTTTTCATCAATCAAATATTGAATTAAAATTTTTCTTCATCAAATCAACATATTTTAGAACAAATGGCGACAGATAGTTTCATTATCAGGTTTAATATGTTTCACAGGGCTTGCTTCTACAAGAAGGAATGGAATTTCACCATTTATTTCCAAAATTTTGCAATAAAAATTAATACTTGATCAATCGAATTCTTAACGCAATTTATATATGATCGCAGGGATTATGACTAAATTGATTTCCTTTTTCTAAAATATTAACGTTAAATTAATGTTTAAAAAAACTTGTTTTATAAGAAAATAGCAAATGGCGAAAGCATCTTTTCAATAAAGAATATTTATATTTAGATTACATTCATTACGTTCGCTTTTTTTTCTTTAATAAAAAAAAAGAAAATCATTTAACATTTTCTAATTTTTCAAATCCTTTGATTAAACGAGTTTAAAATCTTTACAAGTTTTTTTTTTTTTAAAAAAAAAAAAAAAAAAAAAAAAACGACAAAATGAAATTTTACATTTTAAAATTCCAAATTTGTATTTCTCTTCTGGCAGTAGCTCAGTTCGAATATTTTTTATACAAAATAAAGTTTTTTGTAACCACAATTTATGAATATTTTTATGGTCTTGTGTGATTCACCGCTAATAAAGATTTTTTCACATTTCTTAAAAATTCCATATTTTAATTTTCTATAGCAATAGTTATTGAAAAATAGGACATCCCGCTTATAATCAAGGGAAATATTTCTCGAAAACTCTACTATGAAAAGTTATCTGTATTTAATAAGTTTAGAATTTTGATACAGATATTTACCCATTATTATTATTATTGTTTAGATATTTCGGAAATCTAAATTTTTCTGCACATTTTCTAAAAGCATTCTTATGTAGAATTTTCTGACACTCGAAACCGCGATCTGCAGAATATCCAATAAACCAAAATACACACATAAAAAATTTTTTTACAGAGGAATATATTTTATAATTTAATTAAAAAAATTAATAATATTGACTTAAAAAAAATTTATACTTACGTTAGCATAGGCTACTTTCAAATGTGTAATATCACTTTTATAATCCATTACTTCAGTTGAAACTGAAGATTTCACACACACACACACACACACACAATTCTTATTATCCTAAATCCTCTTAAAATGTTTGTTGTCCTAAAATTTCAGATTTGTAGAAATAAGCAAAAAGAAAATACAATTTATATGCAAATAGCAAATAACAAAAAAATATTCCTTTGTTGTCAGTATTAGGCGAATTCAATTTCACATCCATCTTAATTTTTCGCTAAAGAGCAGTATAAATATTGAAATTTGAGGATATTTATGCTATGTAAAAAAGTGATTATATTGTTGCAAATTCCTCTTTTGCATAAATTTTATTTCTTGCTGCTTGTACTTAATCAGTTTGCAACTGAAAAGAACAAAATATTTATAATTTATTTTATTATGCAAAGGAAAGTAATTTTTCTTTTAATAAAATAATCAATTTAACGATAGGGATTGAAAATGACATTTAAACTACTTATTATCAGGAGAAAATAATTTAGCTTTATGAATTCTATTTATTTCATTTATATTTGTTAACATTTTAACTTTTTTTTATCTGAAAATGTCTCTCGTAATTGATAACAAATTGCCAGCTCATCAAATGATTTTTTCTTATGTTAGATTACATAGTTTATACCCTACAATTGGATTTCGTGAAATATCGAATTTCGGAAATCAATAGAATGACATGTCATATTTTCTTTTCGATCAAATTTTTAGTTTCATTTATCATTTTAGTATATTTTTTATTTTTCTCTGCAAGGTATAATTTTTAATGTCAAAGAAATATGCTGTATGAATACATGAAATATACGTTTCTGTACATTTTTACCAACTACTCAGTAAAATTCCTATTAAACTAGATATTGGAAATTAATGAATTGATGTGTAAAAATATAAACATTATAGGAAAAATCAATTTATAAATTATTATTTGAAATAATCAGAATTTTATAATAATGTTCACATGTTTGATGAGAAATTTAGTTTTAATTAAATAAGTTTGATTACAAACTAAAGTCACATAAATAAATAAATAAGAACAATAATTGATTTAAATAATAATTTTTTGAGAAAACAGTTTTAAATTTTTTGACACATTTATGCAACATTCTAAGATCTTAAAAAATTATATTTGAACCAAATTCTTCAAAATTTGTTTTTATCAAACGATACCTTCTCATTTTAATATTGATTATCTTTTCTAAATTTCGTGCAATGCTTATTATAAATTTATGCATTAACTTCTATGAAATGAATGAAGAGTAAAATTTTACTTCAATAAATTTTTTAACCTTGAAAAATGTACAAACTTGCAGCCTAAAAAAGATTTGCATAACAAGAACGAAATAATTATAATTTATTATCATCATAGTAAGAAAATTATGATTATCCTTTCAAATTGTTGTCATTGTTTAAAATTCTTTTTTTTATGCGAAAATAATCATTTTATATTTCTCAAGTTCAGAGTTTGTTTCATTCATTAAAATGAAAGAATAAATAAAAACTAACCTTTATTTTGCTTTACTTTATGGAACAACCAAAATGAACAATTTAAAAGACAATAAAGATACGCTTTCTCATTTTTCTTATAAATATTATTCATAACCATAATAAGAAAATAATGATTATCATTTGAAATTAATATAATTTTTTCCAATTTTTTTTTTATGTGAACATAATTAATTATTTTATATTTCTCACTTTCGTAGTTCTTTTCATTCATTACAATGAAGAAACAAATAAGAATTTATTATTTATTAGTTTACGTATGCGTTGTGGGGAACACTCAAAAATAATTATTTAACTATAATTAAATGCTATGAAGAAAAAAAGAGCAAGTGGTATTTTTATTCTAGTCCAATTTGGATACACATTTTATGTATAATATAACAAATTCATCTATTTACATTTTGAAACCACTTCAAATGCAGGCTCTTTTAAATAATAATAATGAAAAAAATTCATCTAGAATCTCTCAAGAGCCATCCTTTCAAGTAAACTAATGTAAATGCAAAAATTCAATGATACTATTTGCAAAATAAACAGCATTAAATAAGGAAAAAAAAAATTCATCCTTCATTCACACGTTTACAATGCTCTTTTCTGCTAAATATGCTTTTTCGTGATCTTGTTAAAAAAAGGATATTGATTTTAACTTCACAAATCATTAAAAGGTTGAAATTACGGACAATAACTAATTTGTATTATAATGACGTACACTGGTGTGCAAAACTTAAGCAACAAGTGCGTTTTTTGTCATAACTCTGCAGGAAATCATCCGATTGACATGAAATTTGAATATGATGTACATTATTCTGTACTTAAACGATGGTAAAAGAATAATGGCGCAGAAATGAATATAAAGCTTAAAGTAGGGTATGGAACAAAAAAGGCTTTATTTGACATATAGTGGCGTTACACATGATTGCCTGAAGAAGCGTAAGTACAACTGGCAGATGTTCCCTAGTATTGGATATGCCCTCTCCTTACTGTAATTGTTGCTTGGCATCGTCTCTCCATGCTAAGCACCAGATTATCCAGGAGTTCTTGGGGTAAACGTCTCCATTCCTCCTTTAACGCTTCTTTCACCTGATGGGTGTTACCAGGAGTATACTGTCGTGTCGCAAGACGTCTCCCTAATGCATACCACACATGCTCTATTAGATTTAGATCTGGAGAGTAAGCTGGCCAGTCCATTCGTGTGATATCTTCACTGTCCAGCAGCTCTTGAACATTAGCAGTACGGTGTGGGCGGGCATTGTCATCCAAAAATATGAAGTCTGGTCCAATGGCCCCAAGGGGACAGACACACATGGGGTAGGATTACCTCATTGCAGTAGCGGTCTCTAGTTACAGAACCTCGATCGCAGATCTGAAGCTCAGTCCACACGTTCAACATAATGCCACCCCAGACGAGAACTACAGGACCACCGTAACGATCTCTTTCCGCGATGTTATTAGGATGAAATTGAGCTCCAACCTCTCTCCAGATCAACTGACGTCGAGAATCGCTTGTAGCACTAAAACGACTGTCATCTGTGAAGAGGACGCGACTCCATTGATGAGGTGTTCAGGTTTCGTGTTCTCTGCACCACTCTAAACGGTGCCGCCGATGGCAAACTTTTAAAGGTATGTAGCGTTCAGGACGTCTAGCAAATAAGCCACCTTTGTGGAGGCGTCTGGACACTGTAAATCTTGATACTTTTCGTCTTATGGCTGTGCACAGTTGCTGAGATATGGCGCTGGCTGACTGAAAACGGTTTCTTTTCGCCTGGAGGACAATGTAACGGTCATCTTTTGGTGTTGTTTTCCTTGGACGGCCACCACCAACCTTCCGAACAGCTGTACCAGTAGTTTTAAAGGCATTCTAAGCAAGAGAAGCAACACTTTTGATGATCCCGAACTCTTCGGTGACACTGGTCACACTATGCCCCTCCTCAAGCTTCTCAATCACTCTTCCTCGAGTAAAGTCGTCTAAATGGTTTCTTGAAGACATGTTCCACAAAATAAATCACTTGCACTTACAGCGAATGTCTTTAACTACGGTGCTCTTCATCCTTTTATCGCAGTTTTGACCTGCGCGCGCCGACTCACAAGGTTTACGTACATTTACATCACCTATGACGTTTTATTTCAAAAATTTGCATGCAAATAATCTTTCTATTGAATTACAAGCATATTATATTGCAATTTCATGGCTATCTTATACTTTGTTGGGGAGATGTGGCCGAAAAACCACTTGTTGCTTAAGTTTTGCACACCAGTGTATTATAATACAAAGTATTAATGTATTATAATATAATAATGAATAAAAGACGACTTCATTTTTTCAGGCACAGTAAAATTCAGATTAGTTTTCTCATCTAAAAAAGCTTTGTAATTTTCGAATAATTATGATATCTGTGCTTTTCAAAGTATGATATCGCAAATAATACTGAATTGTATAAAGGGGTCTGCCTACATTTGAGCCAACTTTTTTCTTAAAAATTAATTACAACATTATCTTATTTTTATAAAAATTATGATGTGAATACATAAAATTATCCAAAATTTTAATTACACATAGCATACTTTTAGCAAAACGGTTAAAACTCTACAAAAATCGCAATTCATTAATCTTAATTTAATTTAAGCATAAAGTTTATAAGACAATGTTCTTTGAAAAGAAGAAAATCTAAGAAAAATATTGAGCGATAAAGAAAACATGATTAAAAATATATAGCAATATGTATATTGTACGAAATTTTATAATACTTTTAAAAATAGCTGCAAATTGAAAAAGTTCTTTATACATATTCAACATTTTGTTTCATTTCATAGATAACAACACTTAAAACATATAAGGCAAGTTTCATACAAATTATCTTCATTATTACTTGAGATATCGTGTTTAATGGGGGGAGGAGATATCTTGAAAAACTAAGTTTTGAAAAAAATCGCCTCTAAAGTGATAGTTTCATTTGTAATGGTGACAATTTTGCCACATTCGGCTATATTTTGCGATTGACGAGCTTTGTAACCCTAATGCACAGTTTAGCCACACGATGTATTTTAAAATTTCTTTACCCTAATTTAATTAAAAACTGTTTTGGAAACTGAGAAGTTTGGAGTAGAAAATTTGCTAATAAAAAATTTACACATATAGTTAAAATTCAACTTTCTAGGTAAGCGAATATCTTAACATACTCGTTCATCATCTGCAACTTTTTTCGTACATATCACAGAGTCTCTATTCAAAAAATCCTCGAGAGAAATTTCGAACAGCAAAAGGATTTTTTGTCACAATTTATGCATGAGTCCTCACATAAATTACTTCGGATTTATATAATAAAGTCTATATATTAAAGTGCTCTCCATATTGTCTTTTCTTCAACATCATTTTAAGCATTGGTTGACAAATGTGTTTCTCCTAGAAGGTAAATTTCACAAGGCCGCTTAAACACCAACCCCATGTGTGTGTGTGGTGCCTCTTTGCAAAAGTACCATACGATATTTGAAACTGCTGATTATGCCCTGCTCCTTGGACCGTAAAACTCCTTGCTGATTATGCCGGACTCCTTGGACTGTTAGATTAGGCAAGAGAATTGACCCAAGATATAGGACGTCAAAGTGAAAGAAGTGCATTTATCATCATTTAGAAAAACTTACGATAAAAAATAAACAAATCTTCAAGTCTCAAGCAATTTTCGCAAATGCTCCCAATTGTTTAAGTTTTATAAAGCTTTTATGTCTGTTAGCGTGATATACAGCTGACAGTTTTTGAACACTTTTTAAACATTCAAGGACAGCGATGGCGGAACTTTTTGTGATGTGTGTCAAATTTTGTTCATATTTTTTGTAGTACTAGCTCATATGTCACTAATGCACATTTGCACCAAAATTAATTTTAAAACATTTTTATAACTAAACATCTTTAAAATTCAGTTGGCTTAACGGGTAAAAATGGATGACGATTTAAAAATTTTTAGTGGGCTTAAAAGCTTTTAAATGTTTGTGCAAATGGTAATAGGTGTTTGAATGAACAAGGAGTATAAGATGTTTAATTAGAAAACCTGTTGCTGTTTATTTTCCGATAGATTTTTTAAGGTTTATATTTCGTACATTAGCTTGATGCATTTAACAGTTAATTCCCTGCCAAGTCTGTATAGTTCTGTTAAAAAATTTTACAAAGTTCATGAAAATTAACAATTTTTCACTCGAATATCTGGGCCTAAATACAGTAAGAAGAGCATTAACTACTTTTTTTCATTTATATAAAATTATCGTGCATTTAATGTAATATTTTCAATTTTTACTGTGATACCAATATTATCTGCACACTACTTTCACACAATTTTCCTTCTATACTTCAGAAATTAAGTCTTTAAAATTTTCACACTATATTCAAATTTTCCACACTACTAGAGGCTGAATACGGCTGGGGCAGGGAACCCGGGGCGCAACGTCAGAGGGGTTCACCAAATCGAATCAATCTAAATGGAAAATCGAACCAAAGTGAATTAATTATACGCTGTATTTTCTCAAAATTCGCACAAAATGTTAAATATTCTTTTGTTAATTCATTTTCTTTGCAATACTTGGAAAATCTATGAGAATCCTTTCCCAAATATTGAATAACAAGGCACAGGGATGACTGCAACCGGTCTCTTAACTGTTGATATTTCTCTCTCCAGTGGTATTGGATGTAGTTTTATTATTATTGGGATTAATTTATTTTGACTAGTCTCTTATATATATATTGTATTAAAGCTACAATGAAATAAATGGAGGATGTAGCTTATAGCGTGGGGATAAGGCAATTGATGACAAATACAATTTAAATAATTGAAGAGAATAAACTAGTAATATGTACATATTTTGTAACTTATAAATTAGTTAAGATTACACTAATATTGGCTGACGCTGTCACAAGCACACCTCCAATGTGCTGTCTCTCTGAGAACACTCAAATTTAAAAGGTAAACTACAGCATTTCCTTAGAAAGCCACCAACGCAGAACATGGTTGTGAAGAGGGGCCCCCTAAAATGTTTTGTCCCGGGCCCCAATTAGGCTACGTCGGGAACTGAATAAAGTGCTTCGAAGTCCAGTTAATACCATTTCTAGATAATGGATATTTAACCCACATAAATTCAGTTAACCAACCCAATTCTTTCAAATTCTGTCTTGCATAGATTTAAAATAAAGTGAAATGTATTTTTCGAACTTTAAAATTGATCGTCCCCTGAGAAAAGCTAGTTTTCCTGCACAATCATTAAATATATTTTAATCACATTTTCTTGAATGCCAACCAAGTTTGCATAAAAATGTGTTTTGAAAATGTTTTTGTATATAATTTAAAAAATTATTTCACGATTTTTCTTTCCACAAATCCTTAGTAAAGATGTCAAGTTTCGTCATAAATAATTTAATAGTTTTAAACATCGTTAAGACAATTAGACCATGGCTTTGAAGTTTTTTTTATTCAGTTTATTAAAATGCTGATTGATGTCGCATAAAAACTAAACGCATAAAATCATTTAACCAATATATATTAGATAATTCAACGAAACTATTGTCTTTTTCGATTAAAAAGGCCTTAATTTATTCTAATAATGTTACAAAGCGATTAAGAATTTGACCGAAACTAAGCCATCGCACATTGTTGCATGTCAAAATCTATGAATACTGGCATTCAATATCCTTTAAGAATTGTGAAAAAATATTGTCGTTTATTAAGAGCTTTTGCATTTATAAAGTTTATTTTTATTGCAAATGACATTACACTGAAAAAGGTTTTTAAACCATGCATTGCACACAAAATTTGTTGTGGCGATTATACAATAAAATTGAATTAGAAAATGTGAAATATTTTGCTTAAGATACCGAATAAATCTAATTATACACATTATTCAATATTTTGTAAATACTTTTGCTTTATTTCAAATACTTTGTGAAACTTTAGAACTGTATTATCAAACTAAAGGTTATAGAGAGCATTTAAACTGCTTTTGAGCCAATACAATGCTTGAAAAAAATACAAATAGAATGTAAATTATTCACACAAATTAGAAAATTTAAATAAACCCGCGTAAATAAGCAAACGACTGCCCAACAATCGCGATGGTCATTTAAAAAGCTTAGGTGAGTCAGTGCTTGCAGGACATAGGTTTGGCATCATTGATCTAAGCATTAAATATTTTCTTATATTTTGCAGAGGAATTTTATTTCAATGAATGTAGGTTGACAGTAACCTTAGCTTTTTTATCACTATTACTTTTATCACCTTTAAAGCTAAGTATTCTTTTGGATAAGATTTAAAAAAAAAACTAATACTCGGAAAACAGTGTTCAATGCTTCTTTTGTCAATTCAATATTTCCAAAATTTTATACAGAGTTCCATTTTCACCACACAATTTTTTAAAGCTCAAACCCTTGTCTTGTTTTAAACTTTTTGGAGTTAACCATCTGATGCTTGGAAATCTTATATGTTCAGTGATGAAGCTGTCTCTTTATTGCCATTACCTCACCTTGTTTCAGCAACGCTATCAAATTTTTTTTTACACTTTTGGTCGGTTTGATTCTCTATAATATCATCCAGAAGCATTTTTGTTGGTACTGTTTCCTTTTTCCATGATTTTTTAACGAGTTTTTAAAATTGTCAAAAGGCTGTTTGTTGAAATTCCATAGTTTTTGGCATTGTCTTACTTAATATTTTTTTGTTTACTTCTTTTGGAACTTTCTTTTTTACTTTGACTGATAAACATGGTTGTTTTTTCAACTGCGA